>CM051378.1:10834926-10884926 GCA_028015245.1 Cardamine occulta | reverse complement strand
TGGACACGAGATTGATGAGAATTAGTTTCAGACTCTGATGGCACAGATGGATGTAGCTTCATAAGGTCCTTGGCTGCCATATTTGGAATATCTGCTCCTAATTGCCTCGGGTGATGCAATGTCAAAGACGTTCTTCTTGGTAAAGTAGGAGGTGTTCTTTGCCTGCGCTTAACTGACATTGCCTCTTCAGCCTCGTGTTTAGCAGCAGGAGCTGGTGAAACTCTGTCGTTTCTTGGCTTAAGTTTTGGAGAAGGGTCAATCACTGGCATCTGCAAACATGATGAATTTGTTATATAAAATCCTTAGAATATCTACAAAAATTGGGAATTAGAGAGGGCGGGAGAGAGTACGTGATGCTTTGGTGGTATTGATCCTAGAGTCCTTGCGGAATCAGAGGCTAGCTTTGACGGTGGGATAGGCGTACTTACATTAGTCTTGGAGCTATGAGCAATGTCGCCAAGTTTGGGAATCTTTGATGGAGTTTCTATATTATTCTTCTGTGTTGGAACACTTAAGGGTCTCGCTCGATTAGATCTCATAGGTGAACCATTTTCTCTAGCTTTCTCTTCTTTCAAAACCATCATAATGTTTCTGATAGTTTTCGGGTGCTTTGGCTGAATAATCTCCGGTTGCTGGTCACTGTGTGAAGGCTTTAAAATCCCATGGCCATCTGGTTTTGTTGCTGAAACAACACTCTGGACATTTTCATTTTCTCCCGGTTGTTGCACATGGTCAAGAATGTCTTCATCATCGATAGAACCGGAGTTGGTCTCAGCGACTTTATTACCATTACATGGAACCACATATCGGATACTTTTTTCACTCACGTAGAAGTTATCTTTTTCGCTTGAACTATTGCTGTTTTGGCTTTCAGCCATACTTCTCCGACCCTCACGAGAATTAAGAGGCTTTTCTGGAGTTATAGACGCTGCAGAAATGGTTGGACGGTACTGCTCAACATATGGTTGCAAATAAGGATGCTTCAAAATCTCGGAGGCCTGAATGGAAAAAGAAGAAAAATATATGATTAGTTCGTTTCATTCAGGCAGGTGAACAACTGTTCGTAGACAGTTTCTGGTCCTAGAGAAAAACATACGCTTGGCCGATACTCGGGGTTCTTCCTTAACATCCCTTTAATGAGTGCTTTTCTGCAATATCAAAACAAAAAAAAATGAGGGAGAGAATTATAAAAAAACACAAGCCCATAGCCTGGGCATGATATTTATGGACAAGCCAGGCAAAGTGTCTAATAAAGAAACATAGAAGAGCAGATTAGGCTTTGAATTCAAAAAGAATCTTACAAAGATGGTGAATAGCACGAAGGTAACGGACCAATTGAAGAGCGATTAACCTTGCTAATAAGCCCTGCCATATCCTGAACATAAAAACAAATGCCACAAGATATTTTAATGAGATATAATGCAGGGGTACCAAGAATGCTCCATCCATGGTATAGTGGTACACACAAGTCTATATATAGCTCTTAACATAACCTTCTCTGATCTGTTACCCACCAAACAAGGCTCGGAAAAAGAATACAAGAAGTTAAAGATGGGAAACATTTAAACTATCTAAGTGAAATAAATAACTTACAAAAGCTTTGAAAGCAGGCCGATACGCAGCCATCTCATATATACAACAGCCTGTTCAACAGCATACAATACAGTCTTAGCTTCAAAAGAAATAACTAGACTCTTATATGCTACAAAGGACAGGGTTACACACGTACCTAAGGACCAGATATCTGATTTAAAACCATAAGGGATATCAGCAAGCAGTTCCGGGCACATGTAGTTTGGAGTTCCAACAACCTATATATAAAATGCCAAGAGTTAAAATGCCAAGGTTGAGGTGTTTCATCTCATAACTGCTTATACCACATTACTGTTATCATCAACCTTGGTAAGATATTATATCGTTTCAATGTAGAACTCCTAACAATAATTTGTTGAAGTGAGGTAATATACATCTTCATGTATCAAAGTATGTTGGCATAACCCATGTCAAGTGCGCTGAATTGCTAACGTGCCATAAATACAAGCCATATGCTTAGAGAGCCGCAACAAGCCATGAATAATTCTTTCTCCTAATTCCTAAATGACCTTTACATGCACAAGTTACAGAGACTTTGACAACATACCGAGGAAGTTAAGTCATCCGCCTTCAAAGTTTTGGCAAGTCCAAAGTCCCCTGTATACAACACAAGGGAAACATATTTTTAAAAAAATACCACTTACATTTGTTGAAGGTCAAATTTGATATACCGCAAATTAAAACTTACCAAGGCGAACATCTTGATCTTTTGTAAGGAAAATATTGGAACACTGGAAAGAGCAGGTTTCACAAATAAGTCCACATAAACATTTAAGCAGGACATAATGAATTAAACAACTAGCATTACTGATGTTTTTACCTTTAGATCACGATGCAGAACATAGTTAGAATGCAGATACTCAACAGCTAACAACAATTGAGTAAACCACTTGCAAAGTTTCTGCAAAAATAAAAAATAAAAAAAAATCACCATGACTATTAATCAACCACTAAATCCTGTTTATTAGTAGACAATAACTTTCAGGTGAAAAGTAACTAAGTACCTCCTCAGGAAAATAAACACCATTTGACTTTTTCATCAACTCGGCCCTGCCAAGCCAAACCAACACCGAAAGATTTAACATTAGTCTTTGACTTCTGTGAACTAAACAACAAAAAAAGGACAACTTAACTACAAAATCTTTAGAGAAAGTAAACTCACATGTCTCCTCCTTCACAGTATCCAGTAACAATACAAACATAGCAACCCTGCATTTTCAAATTTAACTCATATCAGATAAAAATTCCTTTAAACCAAATCTGCTTAAATCCAATAAAAAATCAAAAGTCCTGAATAAACTTACTTTCTCAACCCAAGCTTCTTTAAACTCCACAATATATGGATGTTGAACTCTCGCAATTAAAGCCATCTAAAAAATTCACCAAAGATGTGAACCAAACAAAAAAACAAATTCAATGTCTAAAAAATTGTGTTGAATACAATCTCGAAAAAATAATTCAAATTACAGTTTGATTTTTCAAGTCTAGATGTTTATGTAAGTATCCAACGAGCTTGCCCGGAAAATTTAAATTACCTCCTGATGAGCAGATCTCCGGCAACGTTCCGTTTGCCGAGCTAATCTAATCTTCTTCAAAACATACCTAAAACACACCAATTCAAAATACACAACTAAGGATCTTCAAATGAAAGAGTTTTAAATTAGAGACAATGGAGAAAGCATGATTACTTCTTTCTCTCAGCTATATGATGAACAAGAATAGCAGCACCAAAAGCTCCTCTTCCGATCTGCTCCATAAGCTCATACTGATCCATCCTTGACTCCATCGCTCAACGAAACTTGATCTTCCTCCAAAGTCGAGATTCAAAAACTTAGCTTCTCTTCTAAGTAATCTCTTCTAAGCACTTGTTTTCCCTGACCTACACGCTTCGTTTTCCCCAGATTGTTGAAGATTCGATTCGAATCCGGTAGATGTTTAGCATTGAACTCGAACCGCCGCAAAATCAAATTCAGATCCAGACATTATTCGATATGAAACTGACAAAATACTGAGAAATTTTCCAGATTAACATTCGAATTAGAACACTAGATTCGTGCTCTAGTCTTCTTCTTCTTCTTCTTCTTCTTCTTCTTCTTCGTCTTCTCTGTTTAAGTTCAGTTGCAGAGTTTACGAATCTATACGAGAAAAAAAGAAAATAATTCCGAGAAAATATTTGGGCGTTTGTGGTTTGACGAGATTAGAGATTAGGCGACTAGTTTAAGTCATTTTATTTTCTTGTCAACACTCAAATAGCCAATAAGGTGAGTAGTTAAAGTAATTAATTAACGTGTTCTAAGTACTAATTAAAATTCATTTAATACAGTTACTTGTTTTTTCAAAAATAATTAAATTCATTTATTACAAAATAAATATTAGGTAAAGTGATGGAGATTTTTTAATATCAAAAATAAAAACAGATGGAGTTAAATTTATAGATTTTGTATGAGGTGTAATTATATTACAGAATAAATATTTAACTCAAATTTAATAAGTTGCATTAAAACAATAATTAAGGACATTATAAAAGAGCATATGTTTTTAATTTCTCTAAGATATTTATAGATTTTGTTTCCTTAAATCAGCTGTAAGAAGATTTATAAAAATTTAGAAAATCTTCTTAATTAAGGTTATGGTATTATTAGTAGATCTAATAATTACTTTAGCTCTAATTAATAGAAAACTATATTTTAAAAATGTGATACATATTTATATAGAAAATACAAAAATCTATTTAAAAATGGAAGGAGTTTTTTTTCACAGAAAAGAGTAATTATTTAATAGTATATAAAAAAGCACTGAAAATTAAAAGAGATTGACATATTTTTGTTAAAAAAGGGAAATACAAGGCAATATATATAGAGAATTCTCTTAAACGGAATATATATATATATTGGTTTTAAATACAAGGCAATATTGATCTTGAAATGGAGAGGATTAATTGTTTTACTTTGCATACGTATTGGTTTGACCGTCGTATGACTCGTATTACGTTGTGTTTTTTTTTATTTGGTCATAAAACATAATAGTGAAACAAATTAAAAACAAATGGTCTTATTCAGATAATGAGTGCCGACAAATCCAGCTGTATTAATGGAAACGATACCGGCTCATATGCTTGTCGCTCTATACCACTGTTACTAATAATAACAATAATGATAGGGATATTAATATTTCCAATTAATGACGTGGCAGATCCCTGAACGTGACATAATCCTTTAAATTAGTTATGAATAAGAACTTCGAATGAGTTTTTTTCTTCTTTTTGATTCTTCTTAAAAGTTGATAGAGGAGGGTACGTAGATATGTCAATGGTGATTGAAACATGAAATTGGATCCCTAGTTTTTGATGTTGTTTGGGTCGAGATATATAGATTTTTAGGGTCAAATCCATATATGTAGGTTTTATACCTTATGCAAATTGGATCCATATGCCTTGTAGGTCAACTCATACATTAATCACTTTTTGCCAACCATATATATATTTGTCATTTATTATTGAAACATTTGAATGCATATATGAGTTCATATAACATATTTTTTTTTGTAAAATTATGAAATTCCGTAGAAGAATTGCCAAAAAAAAAAACACTTCAGTTTAATTCCAAATTTATCCAATGAAAACAAAAACCTCATAAAACTTAAGGTATAAATTAAAGAAGAAATTTGAAAGAATAACACATATTTTTAGTGATATAACATTTGATAAACTCTAAAAATGCTTTCTGACACTAATATCGAATTTTTTTATCTCTCGTTGTCCTTCGACGCCGGTGAAGCTGAGGCTCGGCGACGTCGGGTGCTTTTCTCGATCTGCTTTTGCTTTTGCTTACTCTCCTCTTTGATTGTGTTTCTTGTTATTTGCTATTTTAACGCCTTTTTCCTGTGTCTATGTTGTTGATGAAAGTTACAGTCTCAACTCCAACAAGCATGCGACAAGCACAACCCGGATCTGAACTTTTCTCGAGTCATTCCCGAAGATCCCTTAGCAATTCGACCATTGACGTACCTATCAAGAGCTCACCATGCTCTTTGTTGTCCATAAATCCGACGGTAGGAGCTCCATAGTACATAGTTTGTTGGTGACCTGTTCGTTTTTCTTTCCTGGTACGAGGCCGCAATTTTCGGCAAAGTCTTGTCCAGATCCTACGACATGGCTGCCGCCGCTTAGCCATCAAAGACAAAGATTCATTGAGCCAACCAAAAGGGAATTATGTCTTTGCCTATTGGATATCTTCCAATTTGGCCCAATTTGTTTCTCTTCTTGGTCCATTTACGAAAGTAGTGAAATGACCCGGAAACTCTTAAATTGGGACCGATTTACTAATACAGAAACTGCACATAAACAACAAATTTAAAATATTTCTAAACAACTTAGACAATTTATTTATAAAATTCACCAATTAAATAAATAAATGAAATCTAACAACTTAGCGGAAACAAACTATTAAACAATACCGTCTCAACAATAAATAAATAATCATAAAAGCAACATAAAGTCAACCCCGACTCTGGTCATGTCATCCATCTCCACAGTCTTGGTCCCACGAGTTCCAGTAAAAATCAATCTTTACCTGCATCACATAACGAGATGCCTCAGTATAAAAGATACTGAATGAGGCATAAAACTACATGGCTAACAACACAGTCAGCTACACCAAAATAAACATGCAACACATGTACACCACAAAATAACCACGCAATCATCAAACAACGCTATCACCAAATTATACTACGCTATCACCAATTTTAACACGCAAGCACTCACCTCGAAAACTTCGGGATATGTCCGGGGTAAGGTTTGACGACTTCTGAAACTTCTGGAAATTCTAAAGGCCTATTTACCAAAAATACTCGGGACATAAAATATTAATATTTATTAAAATAATAAGAATTAAAATAAAAATAATACTTAACCGAACCAACACTAAACATCTTCTTCACCGGCCGTCACGTGAAAAATTCGATCAACCCACACCACCGGTAAATCACGCGACGTCACGCCGTTCACCACAACCAGCGTGGCCTCACCACCACCGGAAAATCGCGACCTCAGCAGCAACTCCACGCCGGAGCCATCACCGTGACGATCCCCACCACACCGACAACACCAATAAACGATCACCATCGACGAACACCACCACGTTAATTGTGGAACTTCACGTCACCATATCATCACGACACCACCGTCACGGCCCAATGCGACTCAACCATATCACTATCACGACCTCGCCGAAAAAGCTCCGATCAACACCTCTTGTCACCGCCGTGACTCACGCGAACCCACTCCGATCACTAACCTCCGTCACGACGACAGCCTCCCTGTTACACACCGACCACCACCGGAAAACAAACCACATCTAACCTAACCGATCGCCTGAAACTAAAGAGGAGGAGGAAGAAGACCTTACCGTAACAACCACGGCGGAGAACGGCTCACCACCACCGGAACACTCTTCTCTCTCTCTCTCTCTCTCTCTCTTTCAAGCTCGGATGCGGCTAGGTTCGACGAAGAGGGAGGTACACGTGATGATACACATATATGTATCACATTTTCCGTATTACACCGAACGGTCCTCTCATTGTATGACACTTTCGCAATTGACCCCAAACTTTCAAATCAATCAATTTAACCCATCCGAAAACTTCCAATTGGATCAGTTAAACCCCTAACTTTCCGAAATCACCAATTAGCCCCAAACTTCCAATCAAATCCTGGATTTAATCAAATCAACTCCCAACTATCGAATTCAACAAATACGCCCCCATTATTGGTTTGCGGATGTTACAAGTAGCATCCCAATATCTTCACCCACTAGGCCCATGTCTACTTTAACTAATAAATTGACATTTCATTTTGTATTTATGGGATGACACATTGCTAAGATTGGTCGAGGACTCATGCCGAGGCTGATGTTGACATTGATACAAAGTATGATCGATTATCTATTTATGACCGTTATAGCATTTACCGTTTTGGTATTGCTCAGGTTACCATTTTCCTCGCTTGGGGAGAGATCCTCTTCACAAACTTCCTCCTTTTTGGAGAGCATTTTCATCATTTTTCTCCGGTTCAGAGAGAACCATTCCACCAATCTTCTCTTTTATAATCTTCTCTTTTATGAAGAACGTTCTCAAACGCTCAGTTGCCTTCAAAGTTACGCGCTAACAATTTTATTCGTTTATATTGGCTAATGAACTAGGCTTTTTAAGGAGCTTGTGGTTACTATATATGAGTGTAACTCTCTATCTTTTATTTTTTATGCTTTGTGTTTCTTTTATGTACCAATCTCGGACTCCTTGACAGCTAGTTTCCGAACAGTTTGAATTGTTGTAACCTTTGTTTTAAGATAAATGGAAGTAAGTTGAGTGAAAAAACACATATTTTTAGCAACATTAGTTTTTAGGGAGTTTTGCATAGAATATTACTTATTCTAGGAACAATAATTTTTTTTTTTGTGTGTGGAGAATTATTAACAGCTTAACACTATTTAACATTGTTCATGACATATTTGTCTTTCTTCCTTTCTAGTAAGCGAGTGAGACATGTACATCTACATCCACATATATTTAAAAGATTTCAATGTATACACTACAAAATATTCAATACATGCAATATATGTGTTATAAGAGTATATACATTAAAATATGCGTTAATATTTACATGTACATATCCACATATCCACATATTCCAAAATATTTTTAAAAACGATATATGTACATACATACATATATAAAATAATAATATAATTAATATAAAAATAATAATAATATGTATATAACAATATATTTATATAGCATTATAGATAGAAAAAGATAGAAAAAACTAACATTCATATGAATAAAAAATTTATTAAATTTTTTGATAAGTTTTAATCACAAATCAAAGAAGCAAAAAATGAAGATTGGGTGTACACACATGAACACTAGTGTTGTGGCTAATAGTGTACACACCAGAGAGGGTATTTTCATCATCATGTATGAAAAGTGACAAAAACTATGATTTCTGAAAAGTGACAAAGCGAAATTTTTTGTAAAATAAAATAGCACGTTTTCCATTGTATCATTGTTTTACAACACTTTTTTGGTAAGTTATGTGAAAATAACACTTTTAATATGGTAAATGACTATTTGGTACTGTAGCTTAGTTTAATATACATACGTCAGTTTCATTAATATGTTACAATCTATGACCTATAGTTGTATTGAAAAGTAGATATGTGCACAAAATCAATAAACTGAACTTCTCTCTCTCTCTCTCGATTTTTCAATCTATTTTCCAATCTATAGTTTTGTAACACAATAATATCCTTTCATCTTTTTTTTATAAGAAAAGACCTTGTGATTTCCACCATTACTATGGAAAACCATAATTTGCAGCTGATAATCAGGTTTTGGGACACTACAAGTATTATATCGTGCATTGCGGTACTTTAGGTATCAAACAAAAATTAAGGACTAAAGATCACACACTAGAGATTCGAGATTCAAAGTAATCTAGAGAAAATACTTTTTATTTTTATAAACAAGAAATTAAAATAAGTGAAACACCAAACGAAAATAAGAGAAAAACATTAGACTATGGATTCTACTATCATAAAAATGGATTAACAATCAAAAAGTAATTCAAGAGATTTAATTTAGCACCATCCTTGAACAAGGGATTCAAAATTATGACTAATACACTATTGTGGTAATAATAACTTCACTAATTATCTAACTATCAATAACTTCTGTTAGCAATCAAATAATCAATGAGCATTAATAAACTATTTCAATAAGTTCACTAAACATCATAATCATCAATTTCCATTGGCTAGGTATGTAAAGCTTATAAAAGGTTTGGTTCAAACATTTCATTGAATACCTCTCAGAGGTGAAATTCATATGATCAAGATTCAAGTACTAGTGTTCACATCAAATCTAGCAATGTCGACATAATTGAATGATCTAACAATAATCAACCTAAATAATAATCATCATATTCTAGGATAACCAATGATCCAACTAAAAGAATAACAACTAAAATGAAGAAAAGATAAGGAAAAGATATAAACATGGATTTATAAAAATATAGATGAAAAATCTTTCAAATAGTGGCATAATAAGAGGAAGATCAATCCAAAATATCTTTAATCTAAAGATATTTTGGATCTAAAAATCAACTCTAGAGAGAAAAAAAACTTAGGTTTAGATGTTTTATTACAAGTATTTATTGGGAGGCAACAAAATATGATCAGAGAAGACTATGTTGGTCCATTATGGCGGTTAGAGTCGCCAAGAGTTGCATTATTCACTATGGCGGTCAAGTGTGGCGGCCAAATGGCCGTTAGGATCACCCCAAAAACGTTTTCAATACATTTTGTCTATGGAAGTCAGTCATGGCGGTTGTTGCCGCTAGGGAATGCATTGTGACTATTGAACTTCAAATCTTCATAACTTCCTAATCATAACCCCATATCCACTTCCGTTTAAACCCATATTCCTCATTTTTATGCTCTTCAATATAATCATGGGGGTTTCTCACATTATTTTAGATTCTCTCAGCACTTTTACATGTCTAATTTCTAAGTCTTCCATTCACCTAAAAAGATTAAAAAACTATGCAAAATGTTATTATATATACAAGCTAGGACTCTAAAATGTAAGATAATGTATAAGTGAGACTTGATTGCACATTTACACTTCTAAATGATGTAAAATGAGATTAAAGTGATAAAAAAGAAGGTTAAAATAATGAAAAAAATCATAGATATCAATTCCTCCAAACTTGTCTTTTGCTTGTCCGCAAGCAAAAAACAAGAGACAAACTGAGAAAGAACCGTGAAAAAGTGGGGATTCATAACCATGAAATATCAACTAGACCCATTAACATCATTTTCCCAAGATAATACTCAAGCAAGACATAAACAAATTCCTAATCGATCATCCTCTTTACAATATTGCAACTCTAATCTTTTACTATATGAAAAAAACTCAAGACATCCACATGCAATCATGCATTTCAACTCTTTAACATTCAATTATGCAAATGACATGTAGTCTCACTAAAGGAAATGACACTTTTTGAAAAGGAATGAATATATTTTTTTTGTTTTGTTTTTATTTGTCTAATATAACATGAAAAAGAAGATTCGTGAACAAAAATAAAATAACATGAAACAAAATTCAATAAAAGCTTAATTACTAAGTTAATAATTGCTAAGCAGTCAATAACCCTAAGTTATATTATTATTAATTTTATTATAGTTAATATTTTAAATTTGGTATGAAATTAATTTATCTTCATCTATTTTTTTCTTCCTTTTGTTTTCCCTTTATTTATTAATATGTTACCTAAATTCCCATTGACTCAAAAATGAGTAAATTGTTTTTGTCTGTATGGAAAGTTGACCAAAAAAACTAATAAAAATCTAACCATAAATATATTCTTTAGATTCTATGGTAGTCGTTTCTATCATCAACTGTAGAGTCACGTTTAATGTTTTCTTTTAGATTTACTGTTGGTCAAGAGTCAAGACACAAATTAGGAAAAATATTAAAATGTCTGTTTTATTCTTTATCAAAACAAAAAAAATAGAGGGGAGCCAAAGTTTCACTAGTTTCATGTACTACTACATGGATTCTCAAGTGTAGATCATCTATGGTTGGTTTCAATATTTTACCTCCAAACAATAAAAATAATGTTTGATTTAAACATTCCATTGAGTAGTGATGATGATCACGACTCTCAAATTAAAGATGAAGGTGATTCTGATCATGCAACTGAAGAAACAAAAACCAAAAGTGGACAAACAATATCCGTTACGACTGCATCATCTTTGAAAAGTTCCATTTTAATCGATTTGAAGTCAAGCCCGACAGAAGAGCCAGGTAACTTAGTTGGAGATCCAGGTAAATGAAATCATCATTTATTTCTTTCTAATAATAATCAGAATCAGATATATAAAACTATGTAATGAAATCTTTCGTAATGATACTATGTTTGTTCAATCCAAATCCACTATATTGTAACCTATTATTCTAATCAAACAGATGAATTTACGTAACTATATCTTATAACCAATTATATTAGTGAAAATACACCAGAATAACTCTACTCTCGATGTTAATTGCTAGACCAACCTCCTAAAAATGACTTTACTAGTATAATCTTAATCTTTTGTTAAAAGAAAAAATTACCCTTTATCAAAACTTAATAAAATTAGAATTTTTGAATTTTGAAATATATATTTTAAATTTAAATTATTACAATTACAATTAAAATTAAATGTCAAAATAAAAAGTTAAAAACTCTTAATCTAAGTAAAAAACCATAAAATTCATATGAAATAGAGAAATAGGCTTAGATATAATGTATATCTAAGTAAATATAGAAAGGATAAGATGAAAATTCATATTCTTGGGAATGAATGTAAAACTGAATAAATGATTAAGAAAGAAGAGGAAATAGCCTAATTAAAAACCCAAAAAAATCGTGATGGAAGTTAACATTATTTTGGAATATTTTCTCTTAATTTCATCATTAATTAAGGAAAAATTAAGACAAATCTACGACCTCATTATAACAAGTATGATGTTAAAAATCTGGGGTAACATGTTTACACTAAATCTGCTATAGTAAGTCTACGGCCAATGAAAATGTTAATCTAGTTAGAAAGTTGTCTGCAGTAAAAGGAGTTGAAAAATCTACCATAACTAATGTATATTTTTCAGAATTTTATAAATCTACTGTAACTGGATTCAAATCTGCAGTAACTAGATGGTTAATCTAGCAATTAATTTTTGTTAATAAAATCTATGGCCACTACTATAAGAAACATGACTCTGCTACAATTAAAAATAAAAATTTTGGGAAAAAAATCTCTGCCATTTAAAATCTGCAGCAAAAACTAAAATCTACTGCCATTAATTTTAAAATCTACTATGAATTTAAATATCTGCAGTGAGAAAAAAAACTCTGCTATGAATTCAAAACTCTACCACCACTAACATATGTAACTCTGCTGAAAAACAAAAATCTGTAATACAAATATGCAGTACCAATTAAAATCTGTCATTCAACCAAATCTACCATAACATAGAACCACATATTTAATTCGCAGATTTTTCAGTGAGCGGTGGTAATATCGTAAATATGAAGCATTTTTCCAAAAATAAATCTGATGTGACATTAATTCATAATAGCACTCTTGTAATTAGGTTTTTCCTAACACATGATTTCAAGGATATTTATATGATCAAAAGAACTCATTTAACCTTAATTTTTTCAAAGTTAAACTAGCAATTAAAATACTAAGTAGGATTATTCTAGTTTTTCTCCCATTATATTATGAACAATTAAGTATTTTAACTTGAATAAAGGTATACATAAAAGAATATTTTATGCATTTATTGAATTTTATTTTGATCGTTGCATAGAACATTCGTAAAAATATGGAAACACTTATTTCTTAGGTTGTTTCAATATATAGAAAGTCATTTTGTAATTTGTGTGTGCTATTTTGTACCAGCTGCACCAGTTGAAGTCGATAATACCAGACCTAAACGTACAAGGGGAAAGAACGTGACTGATAATCAAAGACAGACGGTTTACAATGCTTTACTGGAAAGGAGTGTACTCGGAAAAGTGAACGGAAAAACCATAAAAGAGGTATCCGATTATTATCTATTCATATTCGAACAGGTCCAAGGATATTGAAAATAGCCAAAGACACTCCTTGTGGTGAAATCGTCAATATGTGCCGAAGAAAGTAAAAGAAATCATGGTCATAAAAAAAGTTCAAATCTACATACAACATCTTTTTGATTTTGTATGGTGAATTCGTTGGTGTTTTCAGTGTCGAGGATCTTTTGGGTTTGCTTGAGTATGGGTCGTGTTTGCCGTAGTTTTGTCCATTTTTATTTCTGGTTGTATCTAATCCTTTGTTGTAGTTTGATTTTTTTGTCTTTATGTTTTCTTCGTTTTTCCTGTAAATGCTGTCAGAAATTTAAAACATGTATCAAACTGAACATTTTACTCAAAAATATATATATATTTTTTTGAAATTCATTTACATCGACGGACAATTTTGACAAGGTTGGATGAAGTCTTTGATTTTCGTTATATAATTAAAACTTTACTATAGCTTTCTAATACTTTAAACCCACATTTTGAAATAAAAATAAATAAATATTAAAGTGACAAAATTTTGATTTTGCCTGTAAGTTGGATTTTCATTGTTTGCTTCATGAAGCAATTTTTTAACTGAAAATTATCTAGATTGACTCAATTATTGGGAAAAATTGTTAGGGTAACACCCCAGGGATTACTAGACTAACACAATTTTATTGTAAAAAAACCATTTAACCTTTTCTTGTGTGTTTTAGTCATTTATTTTTAATTAGGAAATTATATTGCTCTTAATTTTAAAAGTGAAAAAAGGAAAATAAACATCCAATTTTCCAAAATTCCTTTCAATCGTATCCCACTTTCTTCAAATCAGAAACCCTCTGAAACAAATCCACGTCTCCCTCATTCGCCACCATCTCCACCACGACACCTTCTTCATCAACCTCCTTCTCAAGCGAACTCTCTTCTTCTGCCAAACCCATTAATCCTTTCTTCTCTTCTCTCATACCCAATTCCCCAACATTTTCCTCTACAATACTCTCATCAATGGCTTTGACAAAAATGATATCTTCCTTGAAACCCTCGATCTCTTCCTCTCTATCCGCAAACACGGTCTCTTCCTTCGTGGTTTCACTTTTCCTTTGGTTCTCAAAGCCTGTACCAGAGCCCCGAATCGCAAGCTCGGGATTGATCTTCATTCTCTTGTTGTGAAATGTGGGTTTAATCATGATTCGGGCATTATGATGAGCCTGCTCTATGTTTACTCTAGATCTGGGCGTTTGAGTGATGCACACAAAGTGTTCGAGGAAATTCCTGAGAGAAGCATTGTTTCTTGGACGACCTTTATTAGTGGGTATATTACTGCCGGCAAGCATAAGGAAGCTATCAATTTGTTTAAGAAGATGGTAGAGATGGGTGTGAGACCGGATAACTACTCTATCGTTCGGGTTTTATCTGATTGTGTTCATGTAGGGGATCTCGACAGCGAAGAATGGATTAATAAGGTCATGGAAGAGATGGGGATGCAAAAGAACTCCTTTGTTTGCGCAACATTTGTCAAATACTATGCAAAGCGTGGGAAGATGGAGAAAGCCCATTCTGTTTTCGACTCGTTGGTGGAGAAAGATATAGTTACTTGAAGCACTATGATACAAGGGTATGCGTCAAACAGTCTCCCGGAAGAAGGGATAGAGTTATTCAACCAGATGTTGCGGGAAAATCTAAAACCGGATCAGAATTCCATTGTCGGGTTTCTTTCTGCTTATGCAAGCCTATGAGCGCTTGATCTAGGGGAATGGGGAAGTAGTTTGATAGATAGGCATGAGTTCTTCACCAATCTGGCTATGGGCAATGCATTGATCGACATGTATCGGAAATGTGGGGCTATCGCTCGAGGTTTTGAAGTGTTCAAAGAAATGAAGGAGAGAGATATAGCTATCATGAACGTCGCAATTACTGGTCTGGCCAAGAATGGCCACGTTAAGCTCTCATTTGCAGTTTTTGGACAAACAAAGAAGCTAGGCATCACACCAGATGGATGCACGTTCCTCGGATTGCTCTGTGGGTGCGTTCACGCAGGCCTAATTGAAGACGGGCTTTGGTTTTTCAACGCCATAAGCTGTGTTTATGGTATTGAACGCACGATTGAGCACTATGGTTGCATGGTAGATCTTTGGGGCAGAGCAGGGCTGTTGGATGATGCGTACCGCTTAATCTGCGATATGCCCATGAAGAGCTGTTCTTTTTGGGGCAGAGCAGGGCTGTTCTTTTTGGTAATATCAATTTTGTATAGAATGTGTGTGTTCTTTTGGTGTATGCAACTATGATGAATGACTTGTCTCTTGTTTATTGCCAAGCTTATTTTGTGCCCAAAATGATTTTGAAACAAATCACGTTAAAGAGTAAACGATTTGAGTGGTTAATATTGCAGCCGAATGAGGTTTTGTTGTTCATCCTTACTCCAAAATTAGTTTTTTATAGAGTAAATGTTGTCCACGTCACTCTGTTTACTGATTTACGAGGAAAATGATCAAAACAAGAATCTCTAACTATTAACAAATTCACAAAAGTTATGTAAACTGTTTATCTTAGGTTCTTGAAACAAGGCAAAGGTGGACTTCTCTTTCCTTACACAAATAGGCCATTGGATGCTTGGGACCATGACGCTGTTTTCCGTAATAAGTGTCTTCAAACAAACACTCTATGCCTATTGAGACCCGCAATGTGAATACAATAGCCTTGGTCTTCATCTTCAGAGACTGTTCCGTCCAAATCATTTCTTGATCTTTTATTTCCTTTTCTATTCGATTCAACCATTACTTTCTTCTTCACTTCAACGCATAGTTGAACAATATCCTTCTGTAATTGCCCAAAGAAAGCATGTAATTGTCAAGAATTAAAAATAAAAACCGGTGGTGTATCACCCGGTAATTGTTGAGACAACTTCTTCGAAAGCTTGTAGCTCAACACAACATCACATACTCTATTGTCTAGCGCAAAATCCTCACATACCATTCGAATGCAATCATCATAACTGGTTTGACGGTTACTTTCTAAAATTCGACAACCCCTTTTGTTATCAATCACAAACAACCATCTCTTTTTCTCAAAGATCCAATTGCCGCAGACGAGAATAATCTGATCCATATCTGATCCACTCCACCAATGTTTTGTGACAGTAGTGTAAGAATGCGATATCGGGAGGAAAAAAAACCAAAGAACAAAACACAACCGTGTGATCCACACAAATTGTAAAAGAGACTAACCAAAAAGGGAAAAAAATTGTGAGATGAACCCAAAAGGAAAAAAAAATCGGAATAATTAGACAGGAGGTCGACGTTGGAGAGGAAGAAGAAAAAAAGAAGCAACCATTATTGGAAGAGAAAACCCTATAATTATCATTTAATGTCTTACTGAACAAAAGTCTGCCACAACTACGATACTAAAAAAGTCTATCATCATAAGATTTAAATCAACAAATCTGTTGTCACATGTTGGTACTATATGGGTCAATCGAGCAATTTGTTTTTTTCAAAATCAAGTCTGCTAGCAAACACCAGCTTTTTGTTAAGGTAAACAAAATCTGTCATAACATAAAATAAATCTGTCATAACATAAGAAAATATTATTCCGACCATATGTCATTCTTGCAATTATGTTTTACTAAAAATAATCTGCTATTAAACGACAGATTTATGTTAATTTAAACCAAATATGTCATCAAATAAAACAAATCTGTCATAACATAGAAAATTTTTAATAACACAAATCTGTCAGAAAATAACCAAAATCTGTTATCACATGCCAGATTTTTGGTAACATTAAATAAATCTGTAATAACATAACCAAAATCTGTTATCATTAGACGTCATTCTAGTAATTAAGTTTTGGTGAAAAAATCTGTTATCATTACACAGATTTTTATCAAAAACTATAAATATGTGGTCACTGACAAAAATAAACCGGCTAGGAATTATAAGAAAGCTGTCATAAATTATGAAAGTCTGTGGTGTCATAAAAATAAAGTCTATCGAGAGAAATTAAACTGTTGCAAACTTTAAATCTGTCGTAACTATATAATAAAAGCATCAATACAAATCTGTCGTGAAAAAATAAATCTGGCGTTGAAAACTAAATCTGTTACAACTAGATCCAAAAATTATAGAAATTAATATTTATAATATTTTATTTCTTTTTACATTAAAAAGGTAATTTAGACATGAAAAGAACACAATTAACCCTTTAAATTTATAAAACATTGCTTAATTTGGGTTATTCTAGTAACTTTCCCATTTTTTAAATATGTATAGTATTATTCAACTTAATGAAAAAATATTTTTATTTACTTTCTATTAAGGGTTTTTAATGACACAAAACCTCACAAGGCATAATTAAAGATGGATCGGATAAAAATTCCTCACCTAAAAATTTATTCTAAAAATCCCTCAAGTAATTGTGGGTTTGATATATGAACCCCTCCATCTACAATATTGTTAAATATACAAACATATCGTTCTGATTTTGTCAGGAAAACAACACAAATAGTGTCCATAACGACGAGATTTGTTAAATAAACAACAAGATGTTTAAAGTTCATATTCACCTGACTTAAATCAACAAATTAATTCATCAAAAAATCCCCAAATCTATCTTAAAATCCTCAAATACATATGTTCAAACCCTAACATGACAAACACTTATATAGAAAGTGAGGTTCTTCGAAGTTTTGATCTCTGAGCTATTTGATGTTCACGCTAAGTTCTCTATAGTTCAGAAGTTTTGAAATTAGCCGAGTGTCATGTAGAATCTTTGTTGGTATTGAAAAGAGAAAAATTCTGACACCGAGTGTCAAGGAAGTGAAGTGTTTGTTGCTGAGGAACTGGTGGACATTTTTTGAAGGTGATTTTAAGGTGATTTGTTGAAATCAATTAGCTTGAATCAAAACCAAAATGGTTTGATAAGCTTCACCTCCATCTTGGCTGTCTTGAATCCATATCTGCTTTAGCAATCCTCCCACAGCTTGGTTGAACATCTTAGCTCTTGATCGAGTCATTGGACCAGTTGGTGCAACAAGAGCTTCCTCAGCTTCATGCTCATCCTCGGGTTCAAGCTGCTCCTCTGGTTCAGGTTCTTTCCCATGCTCCAAGATCCTTATGCCATCTAGGATCACATCATCCTCTCCCACTTGAAAAGGATTTGACCTCAAATCCATTTCATCTGCAACATAAGAACCATATCAGAAACATTGAAAGTAGATTTCAATTTATAGCTACCTCACAGATCAAGTTGATAAGCATTATCACTGATCCTTCTTGTTCGGTGAAATGAAATATCAATCATGGGCGTCCATATTCGCTCTCCAATCTCAAAGATTATCCTAAAATAATATACGAGTTTCTTGTCCTGCATGAAAACATCTCCAATTCCAGTCTTCGCAAAGAAATTGGATGAGATAACATTTACGTCCGGTGGCTCCTCTTTTGTGCCTACAAAGTTGTCAACACTTTTGGAAAAGAACAAGTGTGTTATCACAGTTATGTTGTAACGCCCGTGTTCCGGAAATTAATTAATTTAATTAATTTGGAAGTTCTTTCGAGTTTATGAGCCTTAGACAAGTCTAGAGAAATTAATTATGGAGTTGAAATAATTAATTTAGATTTGTTCCGGGGGTGCCATAAATCGTTTCAAAGGTTGTGGGGTTTTTCTCAATCAAGTGGCAAAAGTCAATTTGGCTTCTCTTCTTCCTTCTTTTTCTTCCTTGGTCGCCATTTTTGTTGGTAGTGGGAGAGAAAGAGAGTTCTTGAGCTTGTGAGCTAAGAGAAAGAAGAGAGAAGAAGAAGAGAAAGGCTTGATGAGCTTGTGAGAAGCTTGGATCTTGCGAGATCAAGGGTGTGTGAAGCTTGTGGAGCTTGGAAAAGTATTGAGTTGGAGCTAAGGTTTGGGTGTGGGGCTTGGAGGAGAAGGAGAGATCTTCTTGAGCTTGGGGAGTCCATCTAAGCATAGATCCATCCATTCTAAGGTGAGTTGTGACCAAGGGTTAACATTAAGCCTTGATTGGAGGCTTGTGGGATTTTGTTAAGCATTGTGGGGTTGCTAGGATGCTTAAAAGCCTTGTGGTCATGTGTGGAGCTTTAGCTAGAGTTTGCTAAGCTTGTGGTGGTTAGAGAACCATGGATTTGTTGTTGTTTTGCCTTGAAAGCTTGAATTATGTTCATGTGCTTGCTTGGTGGTTTTGTGTGTATTGTGGTTTCTTGGTGATTCCATGGCTTGTTGGGAGTGTTTTCCTTTGTTGCTTGGTGTGTGGTATTGCCTTGCTTGATGTGTGTTTTGGTTGTGGTTTAGAGGTTTGGCCTTAGGGTTTTGTCAAGGCTAAGTTGT
Organism: Cardamine occulta; assembly: GCA_028015245.1. Lineage (NCBI taxonomy): Eukaryota > Viridiplantae > Streptophyta > Magnoliopsida > Brassicales > Brassicaceae > Cardamine > Cardamine occulta. The sequence goes on along the minus strand of CM051378.1, from coordinate 10,865,347 downwards.
GAAGTTAGGAAAATCGGGTGCCTATCGACCAGGTGTGGTCGATAGAAATAGAGGTCGAGAAATCCTGCTGGACGTTTTTCCTAGTGCTTATCGACCAAGTGTGGTCGATAGAGCGTGGTCGATAGGGTGTATCGACCGGGGTGACCGATAAGTATGTCGATGAATTCTTCGGATGGATTTTTGGATGGCTATCGACTAGGTGTGGTCGATAGGGTGTGGTCGATAGGAGGATTGACAGTCTTGGTCGATAGGTTGATCGATCGATCCTGTTGTTCTGTGGCTTGTGTGTTAGCTTTTCTTGTTGTGAATTGCTAAGTGGTTAGTCATAGATGCTATTGATTGCCTTTTCATGGGTTGATAATTAGGAATTGATAGGGTTGTGACCGTGGAGTATTTTCATGCGTGAATTTGATCGAGTAGAAATTAATGCATGGTGTGTTTGATTTCTTGTTGTTGTGGTTGTTTTAAATTGTGTGTGGATTTCTTATAACCTGTTGTTGGGAGGATCAATCTCACTCAGCGTTTGGTTTACCAAATGTTGATGCATCACTTTTGTCGATGCAGGTAAAGATAAGCTGTGATCATAGAATCGAGGCAGTGAGGAGGGGATGATTAGAACCCAATAGTTTTGTGGTTTTTTGTTAGCTTTCATAGGATTGCTGGAACCGGTAGAACTGTTGACCTTCGTGGTCGTTTGTCTAATTGGTTGTTATTGTATGGTTTTGAATGTTTAATGTATGGGCATTAGTTCATTATTTTCATGCGCAAAAAAAAAAAAGCGCGGTCGTTTCACATGTAGTCACAATAAACAAGTAAACATATCTTAGTTTGAGCCAAAGCATTATATTTGTCATGTTTCTCTTTTATATGCTTTTTAACACAAAAGTTTGGCTCTAAATATTTCTTGAATAAACCTAACTATTTCTCAATGATTTATGGATATGGTAAACTCATACTCACAGCCTTGAAATTATGAGAAAAAATCGAGACAAAAAAATATTTACCTGAATAAGGTTCTTGGTGTATTTGGTGAACATACTTTTCATGGTAAATTGAAATGGTGTTGGATCTGGGGGCTCTTCTTGGATCAGGGTGCTGTTGGTGACCAAGCTGTCCACTCTATAGGTTAACTTGCACAATGAGAGCTCTCCTGGTCGCCATTGATAAGTTTGGAATGAACAAAATGATGAAAAATCCATTTTAGGCTCCACGGGGAATATGTGAAGTGAAGAGATCCAAATCTCGTGTGGTAAGGGGCTTGAACGTTCTGCATAGAATCTAGGTTTCCAAATGTGGTTTTGAGATGCATCACGGATGAGTGGTAATCCTATGGGGTTATCCTCTAGAAACACATTCTCATAATCCTGCAAAAGATACATCATCTCACTCAGCAGCACCGGTGTAAGGTTAGTCAAGCTCATGAGAGTTTTTTTTTATCAACAAGCAATAATAATGGCTGTTTTAAACACAAATCTTGCTTAACGTCACCAGCTCTCTCAAAAAAATTTGATTGCTTGCCTATGTGTTCGTCCTTGTGCTTTAGCCAAACTTGATCTTGATAAACTTCATAGTGATCTCTTGATTGATTCTGATTATGAGCGATTGTTTCTTGATCATTAGTCTTTGTGATTGGCCTCAAAATTGTGCAATCTGAACCAAGACTAAGCAGGTTAGCTTTCATTCTTTTTTGTGAGTCAAAATAGTTACCTCGGGTTTTATTTGGTGGTGGAGGATCTGGTAGTTTCTCCTTGATAACCATGATATCTTCAACTCTAGGTAACTGACTGCAAACCAGAACTGCTTCAGCTTTGTCATTCTCCTGCTCCATAGTATGACATTTCCTTGGTTCACCGCTGGAGTCAAGTGATGAATTTAGGCTTTTCTTGTGACCTATGGCTTGTTTAGTAGCCTTATTTGGTTGAGTTGTTGACTTAGGCTCCATTTTCTTTGTTTGTACGGGCTTGGACACTTCTTTTGGCTGAGGGGTGTAAGCTTCTTTTCATACTAAACTCTTTCGTGCATACTTATTCCTCAGTAGTTCCTTAAGATCTTCCCATGTGGTGATTTTTGGCTCCTTGTAATACCAGCCATCATCTTCTTCTTGCAACCATCACTTATAAGCATCTCCAAACAGTCGGCCAATTGCATAACCTAACCTCTTCTCTTTCAGAATGCGGTTGTAGTAAAACCAGTCGTTCATGTTTTGTTCCCAGTCTAAGTAGTTTCCTTTTTTCTGAAAATTTATAGAGTTGAAGCTCATTAGTATGTTTAAAATCAGAATAAAAATTCAACTTAGATTTGGGATTGTGAGAGGTTTTCTGTAAGCTGCTCCAAGTTGATCTCAGTGTTTTGTCTGGTGGCTTGGGATTAATCTCTTGTTCCCTCCTTTGTTTTGCTCTGTTCTTATCTTGTTGAAGTCCTTCTCGAAGTGCATCCATTTGTCTATCCCACATGCTCCATTTTTGCAGTAAACAATTCAATGAAGAGCTTGCTGCTGTTCTTGCTTGAATCCTTATCAAGATCGGACATCTCTGACTGAAAACAACACAAAACTAACCAAGTAACAAGTTCCTTTGAAAGAAATCGTGAGCAAATGAGCAAAACACAAAAATGACTCTTCAAATGCCCTAAATTCGTTTTTAAAAACCCTAGATCAGATCTGAAAACGTTTTTCTTATGAATGTGAAGAGACAAATCGTACAAATCACTAGAAATGTTTTTCCAAAAATTTTAAAAAGTATTTCAACACTTCTAAGCACAGAACTGACAGATCTAGATTAAGAACAACTCAAAATTCGACAGAAAAAATTATTTCCACAAAACCTAAATTCAAACGACCAGATCTGGTGCAAAACAACTCAGAAAAATACGATTTAAAATTCAAATTGATGCATGTAACTGAAATCAGTTTATAATGAACTTAGGGTGATAAAGGTTGCATATTGAATTGATTCCCACGGTTTAAAATTCTCTGGGGTTATTACCTTTGTGTTCTTGAGGTTAACCTTGAATATTCAAAGCTTAGCTAGTTATGAACTTGAATTTGCATTACCATTGGCTTGTTTAAAACATAAATCGAACCTGTTGAAGTGCATTGCTAATTTTAAACAAGTTTTGAAAATATTTAGGAAATCATTAATGTATAGAATTTGATTGGAAAAACTTAAATTTTGAATCTTGTTTGTTTAGAAAGGCTGGTTATCAGTTCCCCAATGTTTATATAAGCTTATTATCACATGAACTTGATGATTGATCCGACTCGACCACTTCACCCGATTCAAAAGATTTCCAAAAAAGCTTGGATGCACTCAATTACACAGGTCGAGTGGGTTGGTCGAGTGGTTTATTATTTTGGCTAAACTTTAAATGCTAATCGTTTCAGGGAATCAAATGCAATCACAAGGAGGATGACCAGGAGACGAGTAGTAGAGATAGCTGAGAATTCTGAAAGAGAGTTTTCCAGAGCAAGAGAAGACATTGCTCAAGGGAAAAGGGTACAACAAAAGGATGATGAAGAGAAAACTGAAAGTGGGGATCTGGGAAGAAACAGTGGTGAGGATAGTGAGCCCGATCAGGGGTTGAGTCAGGTTGGCCAAGAGGAAATGCTCATAGACTTGATGAAGGGCATGAACTTTGTAGGAACACGGTATCCACAATGGCCAACAATGGATGCTTTGGAGATCACAAGAGAGGTTGAACTCCTCCTTGAGTACAATGACCTACTGTCACTTGTAGCAAAACCACGTGAAGGGTACCAAGAGGAAACCTGCCACCTTCTGAGCACCTTACAGCTGATACTATACCGAGATGATCCTGAAGCTGAGTCTGATGGAGTAAAAACTTGATACACAATGTTTTAACCCAATTAAAATACTGCAAGTGCACAGAACAATCATAGTAGCATAAAAGGAATCGAATCCACATAGACCAAGGTTACACTATGATTTTATGAGATTTATAAAAAAAGCTAAGACAAAATATGTGGTTGATTAAGTGACAAGTAACGAGCAAATAAGAACGACGTAAAAACAGTAAATAAAAGCGCTAGGTCAAGGGTAATTTCGTGGAAATCAAATCATCAAGAACCGAACAATTATTCAGGAATTAATTTAGCACCAATCTAGAACTCAAACATAAAACTAAGACTGACCCACTGTAGTGGCGCCAACAACTTTATCTAGCAACCTAGCATCCTAAACTGTCGTTTGAACCTAGAGTTGAAGACAAACATTACGGTCTGGTTCAATATGTTCACAATTTGCCTTAGCATCAACTGTCGTTGGCTATGGAAAAATCGCCCACCTATGCCTTTTCTAGCAACCTATAACACTTTTGGTGAATAGATTTAACCAAAAATCAGAGACTAAGTGATCAGATTAGTCTAGGCAATAAGATCAACAATAGGTGAAGACATGAAATAATAAATCCTTAAATCCCCTTGAAAAACCATTAACCTAACTAAAAGACTACTCAGCCATAGAAACGAAAATCACAGCGATAAGAGATGAAATACTCATGAAATAAATCTGTAAAAATAAAGGGTTTAGAGTTCTTCTCAATGTTGAAGTCGAGATCTCTTTTCCTTCAATCTTACAAGCAAAAACTCTTTCTCTATGTGATATGTTCTTAGCAAAAGCGTTCTCTTTTGAAAATAGAAGAAAAAACGATATATGCAGATCTGGAGGCAGCTGGGTGAAGATTAGGGCGTCCTTAGCGAAAAATTAGGAAAGTTGGGATTTTCCCTTATTTGTTCCGTCAGGTCGTCTGAGCGGGTGCTCAGGGCTGAGCGGGTGGGGTGCTCAGGGCTGAGCGGGTGCTCAGGGCTGAGCGGGTGCTCAGCGGGTGAATTTTTGACTTTTCTCCAATTTCTGCTAAGTTCCTCCTAGAAGCTCCAATCTTCATCCTTAGCCATCGTTTGACCTGTAATGACTCAAAGTAAAACTAAAAGTCTCGATAAAGACTCGAAAACAACTGTTAGAATGCGCCAAAAATGCAACACATCAATGGAGTATTAGGATACATGTACTTCAAGGTCAGAGGCTATGAGTACACCATGGAGCTAAGCCAGCTTGACACTATTTATGCCTTCAAGGAAGGACGTGGAGTATATCAGGACTACATCAAAAGGGAGCTGAATGAGCTATGGAGACTCATAGGAGGTAAGGACACTTACACATCCTCCAGGTCTAAGAGCTCCAAAATATGGAGCCCAGCCCTTAGGTATATGTACAAGACCATTGCAAATACCCTTTGTGCGAGAAAGATCAACGGAGGCATCAATGAAGGAGAGCTTAGAATGCTTGACAAGACACACAAAAGTTTTGTAATCTTCACCACAAAGAAGAACCAAAGGCATGGGCACCAGATGCAAGGAGATAAAGCAAAAGCTCGAAATTCTATTGTCTTGGTTAGGCAGCTTCTGACCTACAAAGATTACGCCATAAGGATGAATAAGATAGTGAGCAGAGGAGATCTAGCTGTGGGCGAGATTGTAATCCCAATATTGAGAGCATGTGGAGTTGAGCTTAAATCCAGGAGAGAGGAGCCACAATGGCTAGATATGGAGTATCTTCACAACTCCTTCATCATTGATAGAAATATGGTTCAAGGGAAACATGTGTACAACTTCATTCATCCTCAAGCTGGGAAGGCAAAGATCCTGTTGCCATTTGATGAGCTCCCAAAGCTAAACAGAGGTGGCGATGCTGATTTCATTCCCCAATTAGGCTGCCTATATGATCAAACAGCTGCTGTAGAGTCAGAGGCCTATGACCAGGTACTAAAAGACTGGATGCGAGCAAACAAGGAACCTAAGGTGTACCACTTTAAAGAAGAGAGCAAGAGCCTCAAAGAAGCCAACAAGAAGATAGGCTTGCTCCAGAAATAGAACAAATGTCAGGACAAGACTATAGAGTTTTTGATCAAGACTGTCAACGACCTTTAAGGGAAACTTAAGAGCCTACAGAAGAAGCATAGTAACACTCCTCAAAGGAATGTAAGATTTGGGTTTTTGGGGAGAAGTAGTTTACTTAGGGGGAAATCAAGGAGGCATGGCTTCAAATCACCATCAAGGAGATCATCTGCTGAGATAGGGCAAAGGAAGATGAGAGCCGAGTTCCCAGTGGGGAAGCTAGAGTCAGAGATACCAGACCCGACCCTAGCTCGATCAGAAGAGTCGAGTGCCCAGCTCGAGCTCACCAATAGAGATGAGCAGATCGCACATGATCCAGCTTGACCAGAGGACTCGAGTGTCCCAATGCAACCCACCTACACCGAAGAAAGCATGGCAGCAGTAGCTGATGCCTTCTTCACAGCTGCTTCACAATGAAGTACCAACACCAACCCAACCATTGCACATATCATTGCATTTTTATTTTCATTTGTTTTTAAATCTCTCAAAACCTTCCTTTGAATTTTTGTTACACAAGGGACTGTGTAATTTAAGTTTGGGGGAGGGTCTGAGAGATACATTTAACTCATCTTGTTTTCTTATTCAAATTTAGCATGCATCTAAGTGCATATAAAAACCATAAAAATTTGAATTTTTTTGAAAAGTATTTCACAAAAACAGAGTGTCATGTAGTTCATTTGCATTTGTAAGAATGAGTCTAGTATCATTCATCTTAGGAGTGTTGCATATGCATAGGGGATAATGATGAGTTTAACCTCATAGGTTCAATGATTAAGCAAATAACTTTAGTGTCGTAGTTCTTAGTTGTTTGATGCATTCATTTGAGTCTGAAACATAAGATCGCACCATGCTTGGAATCAAACTTAGCATTCTTATCTTGGTTTAAACTTGTTGTGATATGATTAAATCTATCCCTATCAACTTGAACCTAAACTGAATCTAAATTATCTTGCATATGCATTAACTATAAACTCATGGATACCATAAGACATAGTTGGATTTTCTTTTCCCATTTCTACCACTCTTGCTAATCCAAGTAGCTGCTCCTATCCTTGGAGCAGTTCCACTATCACCAAACCAAAAATTCTTTCAAACCATTAAATCACTCTCTGTGTGTGTGAAGCCTTTTATATATTGATTGAGCTTGGTAGAAAGTGTTAGGTTTGTGCCGACAAGGATAGTGTCACATGTAGATTCTAGCTCACGATTTTTGAGTTAGTTTAGTACTAGGGAAGCATTGTTCTGGGTGGGTGTGAATTGTGAGCAGAAAAGAAAGAGTGAAAAGAAAAGGGAGGCTTAAAAAGTTTCTAAGGAGAGAGTAAAAGTATATATGTATTTGGTCTAGTAAAGGATCTGGAAAGTGTTAAACAAAAAAAGAGAAAGCTCTGTATAGAGAAAAGAAAAAGAGAACTGAAATTCATATCCAACTCAACCAGTTGGCTCGATCAAAATGATCGAGTCAGAGCCTTTAGCTGAAAAATAAGAAGAAAAAGTCCAGATCCGCTAGATATCATCCATGTAAAGAAAAAAATCCTCTCCTTAGGACTAAAAAGATTAAAGAAAATAAAAGAAAAGAATTGAGTTGTTTTGAGAGTTAATGTGAGGCTGAGGGTTGAGAGTCATTTGTTGCTTTGGGTAGATGAGACTATGTCCTTGTATGCATCAGTTGGCTATCTTACCTTTAGCATTCTTCTAAAGCTCAATCACTTCCTTGAGAGAACCCTGTTACTAATCGCTTAAACCCAAAGGAAGAAGAGATCATTCTAATCTCTTAAACCTACCCCTTAGCCAAATGAGTTCATATTTAATGCATGTCATGATCCACTGTTCCTGATTAATGAATGTTAAAGGGATATATTGCTTATTGAGACTGAGACTGAGTGATAATGTTTGTTGTGATGAGAATGGCTAATGTCTTGAAGTAGGATTCAATTGCATTGCATCTTAGAACTGTTAACTGCAACATTGAGGGTAAGGGTTTAATTAGTTTGCTTTGGTTCTGAATCCCTGTTTTTAAACCTCTTCTCCAGTTTATTCTTGTTTATTTGCTTGAGGGCAAGCAAATGATAAGTTTGGGGGAGTTGATATCTCCATATTTTACATGTTTCTAGCATATATTTATCATCATTTTAGTGAGCATTCATGCCTTGTATACACCATTACATACATCTTTCATTCACTTAGGAGTCTTAGAGTCTTTTGCATGAGTATTGCATGTGTAATACATATTTGGGGTTGGATGCAGGTATTTATGGATGTTTTGGAAGCATAAGGAGTTGATGGCACTGGGCTGGAGCTTTGGATTCACACAAGGAGCTGATTGAAGAGGAGGAACATCACTTGACCTACCACTCGACCACTATGGAATTTTTGGGATTTCATTTTGTCTATATTTAAGCTTTGTCATTTAGTATAAAAGCACATGTATTAACCCTAATAGGCTATCCACAACTTTATCAATTAAAAACATATTCTCTCTGCCTCCTAATCCCTTCATCCTTGTTCTTCATCTTAGACTTTGTAATTTTAATATCTTTTTATATAATCAGTATTTGCATTTCATTTCTTCTACAAACCTTCTTATCTCAATCTGATCTATCACATATGTCAGATTTAGAGTTTTATGGGTTTAAACATTTATGTGTTCTTATGGATTGTGAGTAGTTTATCTTAAGGTTATTAGGGATGTATTAGATTAGTGATGATCTTGATATATCTGGGTAATTAAGTGTCTATTTGATTTAAATCCCTTCTGGGTTAGAGTGTTTAATGCTTGTTCTTCTTTGATCAATTGGGACATGATATCAAATGATTCCCACATGAGAGTGTGAAAGTAAATGTAATTTTCCAGAGACTTATATACACTAGCACGAGGATTTAGATTTAAATGGAGTTATGTGTTCCATCCTAGATAATCATTTGTTAGGAATGTTTATTGGCTTTGACAAGTTGGTGTTCATTGCTTTTCTAATTGTATGGCTCTGGCAGAATCGTGTATGTCAACAATTAGACTCGAGGCTTAGTAGCACGATAGTGTATTAGGCCATTTTAGATATTTGTTGTCAAGGGATTAGCCCAATTAATTTGGTGTGTTTGTTAAGTACCGAGGTCGATTTAGTTCATTCACTAGTCCATTGATCCATCCCTATGATCCCTATTGTCTCTCTATAGTTTAAATTGTTCATTTGCTTTGTTAATTTAGTGTTTTCTCTGATTTGCATTTCAGCTCGATCATACCACTCGAACACTTTGGTCGAGTGGTTCTTTACTTTTCATTTCCATGTTTCGTCTGCTTGTTTACTTTGTTTACTTGAACTGACATCTCAAGTATGCTTAGTATTTAGTTTCTTTTATGCATTGCATTTCTATTTCCCTAGGTTGTTATTTTAAACATCATCTTTGAATTGGCTTGACCTAATCTGCATTGATATATTTTGATTGCTAGCACATCACTCATTATGGATTGACACTTATTGTACTACAATTGATTGAAACTGAGAAAACCATTGTTTCAAATGACTATGACGATCCCTTGTGGTTTGATTGACAAGTTGTCTCCACATGATAGGAAGATAGCAATCAAATTCATTGAAAATGTATATTTTCTGTTTTTCTTTCTTTCGAAAAAACCCTGTGATGCTTATATCTTCTTTTTTCCTTTTTCAGCTGGTCGCCAAATATAAAGAACTGGCCAAAGAAAGAGATATGCTCAAAGCAAGGGTCCGCGAGATGGAGAAATAGATTCTTTGCATCTCTAGGGAAATATGTGTGCTTGAAGCACATCCTTCTGATTGGATTATCTTGGGATTTGAAGGCTTTGGTTATTATATCCCTCCATATATCCGAGGCATCGTGGACCTTGCGGGTCAAGGAGCTGAGATATTTTGCGAAAAGGACTAAAGTCTCGGCTCCCAAAATCTCAAGCGCTTGTTGATGGTTTTCTTTTTTTTGCTCTTGAATGAGCTTTTATTTGTTTTGTTTTTCCGAACTATGTTGTAGTTCTTGCAATGAACAATATAATAAGAATTATATTTATTTTTTATTGAATAGCTATGCCCATGAAAGCGGGCTGCCTACATACCCAAATAGGGATCAAGCCAAGTCGTAGTTCATTTTACATAAAAACTTTTAAATGCAAAACGTATTGAGATTGAAAATATTCCAAGGGTGTCGAACTGGTTAACCTTCATGGTTTGCCAATCTTTAAATACCATTGCGAACTATTTCTGTCACTTGAGAGGGACATTCCCAACTGATTCCAAGTTTACCAGCTCCTTCTTCTTTTGTATTCTTAAATACTCTTCGCAGAACAAGATCGCCAACCTGTAGTGGCCGATTTTTTATTTTTGAGTTGTAATATGATGTCACTGTATTTTACATATTTTTAGCCTTTATTTATCATCATTTTAGTACAGTTTCATCCACTTTGCATCATTTTCATCATCTTAGAGCACTTCAGACTTTTTGCATAAGCATTGCAGACATTGTGCATATTGGAGATGGTATTAGGTACTTATGGAGCTTTGGAGTGATCACTCGGATGCTTGTACCAGACTTGATCCAAGGACTCGACCACATGACTCGAGTGAACCTACCTTGGAGAAGAGGCCAACACCACTCGACTAGAAGACTCGAGTGCAGGAGGTCAAGCTTAAGATTCGTACAGTTTAGACAGTAGTGCACTCGACTATACCACTCGACCACATGCTCGAGTGGGTTTCCCTTCCCTTTACTTGATTAGTTATTTTGTCTTTTTGCATTTTTAGGGCTTCCCGCCCCTTGTATAAATACCCTTGTCATCTTATTAACAAGGGATCAGCTTTTCTTAACCTAATCTTGGCCTCTAAACTCTCTTTCTCTTGTTCTTCATTTTTAGATTTTGTATCTCAGATCTTTTTTAATATATTGCGAATTTGCATTTACTTTCTTCTACAAACATATTCATCTCAATTTGATCTATCACATATGTCGATTTCAAAGTTTTCTAGGTTTGAAAATTTTGTGATGTTTATGGATTATGAGTAGTTTAATTAGGGTTCTTAGGCATGGGTTAGGTCAATAATTGCTCTTGATTAATCTGGGTGTTTAAGTATTGCTTGAATTTCGATTTCCCTTCTGGGTGAGGGATCTTATTGTTTGTTATTCTCTGATCAATTGGAACATGATATCAGCCAATTTCCACATGGCTGTTGATGAAATTGTTGGATTCAACTTTTTCCAGAGACTTGTATACACTAGCCTGAGGAATTAGATTTAAATAGGATGGTATTCTATCCTAGGGAATCAGTTGTTAGGAATGCTTGTTGGCTTTAACAAATCGATGCTTTATGCTTGTTTATCTGTGTGGCTCTGGCAAAATTGGGTATGTGAGCAGGTAGATTGAGGTCCTTTACCATGAGAGTGGACTGGACTGGTTCCGAATTTGTTGTCAAGGGAATAGCCTGATTGGTTGATTTTGTTAGATACCCATGTTTATCTAGAAGCAGTTATTGATCGTTTATCCCATGTCTGAGATCCCTTATTTGTCTTGATTGATTTAGCTTCGTGTTATTGCTCTGTTATTGTGTTGTTCACTTTTTCTTATTTCACTCGACTGCATCTACTCGACCCCTCAGGTTGAGTACTTTCCTTGTTTTTATCTTTTTCTTAGCTCGACTGCATTCATTCGACCCTTCATGTCAAGTGCATTCTCTTACTCTGTTTTCCTGTTTAGCTCAATCACCCTACTCGACCTGACACCTCGAGTTGGGTCCTTATTTACTTTTCTTGCATTCACTTAGGTTGCTAGAATTCTATTTTCCTATTTGGCTTAACTTAGGAATATCTGATTGCATCCTTTCTGCATAACACAATACTCCTGATTGGATTGATACTTTACTCTCACTATACTACTTTGTGATATGATCCTAGATGAGGATCAAGTCCCTGAATGCTCTCCAAGAGGTTGTGATAATTGGTGATACGATGAATGATGTGGAAGAGATGAAAGTTGTAGAAACAGCGAGTAAGATCCGATGGATCTTGGGGATTGTTGCAAAACTTCCAAAGGGGATGGTGAACCTTTGGACTTTCAGACTTGTTCTGTATGTGGGTGAAGACCCTAGACGTGGTGAACAAGGGGTGGATCGAAGTGAAACTTCTTAGGAGTTGTGACAGACTCTAAGACTTTCGAACTTGCTCGGTGTGAAGGAATGAAGACCCGACACTATGAACAAGAAATGATTAAACAGGTTCCAGAGAGTTTGAGAATATGAAAAGAGTTTGATAATCTAGAAATGAAGCATTACAAGAGTTTAAATCAGCCAAAGAGTAAAGGAGAGAATCTCGAGAATTACATAGCATTAAAACCAAAGTTTGAACAAAGAAAATGACTCTTCATGTCTTCAAGTTTTGGCTGAATCTTCTTATTGGACTTGGGCTGCTTCATTTGGATAAGAGATAGAAGTGGGCTTAAGCTTTATCAAGAGGCTGATGAGTGAGTGATATGGCTTACCTCATTAAAAACCTTATTTGGAAAACCCAATGGGACAAAACCAAATGAAGGGAAAAAGAGTGTAAGTCATATCATCTCTCTTGATAAATGTTTAGGTGGCTTGGATCACAACCAGTGTAGCTGGATTAGCACACACTAAACTGCCCGAGATGGTGTTGAGAAGATGTTGTAAAGTGGTCTTGAGCTTCTCTTGTTTAGACCGAGTGATAGGACCCGGAGAAATGCATAAATCTTCAGCTCCTTGTAGCTCCGGTTCCAGCTGCTTCCTTTGCTCTTCATTGTCATCTCCATGTTGCATTGGTTCCTCCTCCTTGCTAGCCATAGTCATATCACTTTGATTGCATAACTTGTATTTTCGCTACTGTGAAAATACGTGTTTCAATTTGGGTTGTTGCCATTTGGGTTTTACTGTGTTACATTTAGGATTTTATTTACCTTAAGATCAAGTTCTTTACTTATTTCCTTGATTTTCTCTGTTTGATTCAGGTACCAGTACTGACGCGCACACAGCTCGACCACAATGATCAAGTCTCACTGATCGAGTTAGACAAAGCATCCCCCAGAACCATCACCAATGCCAAGACTCATAGGATGCTGGGATGCACAAAACATTCACACACAGAGACAAAGGATTGTTCCCCCAGCTGTGCAGAATGACTTTGAGATCAAGAGCAGCCTCATCTCTATGGTCCAGAACAATAAATTTTATGGCTTGCCAATAGAGGACCCATTGGACCACTTCGATAGGTTTGAAAAGCTTTGTAGCCTCACCAAGATTGATGGGGTAAGTGATGATGCTTTTAAACTCACGATGTTTTCTTTCTCTTTAGGCGACAAGGAACACCAGTGGGAGAAGACACTTCCACAAGGTTGAATCACCTCGTGGGACGACTGCAAGAAGGTGTTCTTAGCAAAGTTCTTCTCAAAAACTCGGATTGAACGGATCAGAAATGATATCTCTGGATTCTCTCAGAGGAATAGAGAGAAATTCTCAGAAGCTTGGGAACGATTCAAATTGTACACTACTCAGTGCTCACACCATGGATTCAACAATGAGTCACTGCTCAGTACACTATACAAGGGAGTTTTGCCAAATATCAGAATGCTGTCAGACACAGCTAGCAATGGGAGCTTCCTGACCAAAGACGTGGATTCCAGATGGGAAGTGGTAGAGAACTTAGATCAGTATGACGAAAACTATTCTGAAGCATATGACAGGAGTACCAGACGACATGCTGATACTGATGAAAGGCACATAGCCGAGATTAAAGCAGTGAATGAGAAGCTGGATAAACTATTGATGGTTCAGCCAAAGACAGTGCACTTGGTTGGAGAAGAGGAACGGTTCCAAGCTCAATATGGGGAGATTGCTCAACTTGAAGAGGTTAGCTATGTTTAAAACCAAGGAGGATACAACACATCCTACTTCAGCAACAGACCTAACCAAAACTTGCCCTTTCGGAACAACAATGTGACCAGTACACAAGATCAGTTCTATAATCCACATCAACACCAATTTCATAACCAGCCTTTTCTTCCCATGTCATAAGAATCAAGAGTATATTCCTCAACAAAAATTTCAAGGTGGTTATCAACAAGCACCAGTTATACAATCACCAACTGGTTTTGTACCTAAGCAACCACAAATAGCCAATGCCCCAGAGCTTGATATCAAGAATATGCTATAACAAATTCTAGAAGGGCAGGCAAATAGTGTAATGGAATCATCAAAGAAGTTTGCCGAGGTAAATACCAAAATGGACTGCACTATCACAGAGCTCAACAACAAGATTGAGCTACCAAACAACAAGATTAGGTACATAGAGAGTAACATCGCTTCCATCTCTTCCATAGTACATACGAGACAACTTCTAGGGAAGTCTATCCACAACTCCAAAGAAGTTGCCAATGATATTAATTTGCACAGTGGTAAACAGTTACCAACCAAAGAAGGACATCCAACACTCACTGAGGACAGTGACATTCAAGATGGGGATGATGATTTTTGTCAAGATGAGGTTCAAGCTGAGAAACTGCATCAGGGAGTTAGACTCGACCAGGTAATTCAACATTGTGATCGAGTTAAACCTAGTTTTCCAGAGAAAACAAATTCAAATGGTGAACTCGACCAGGCGGGTCGAGTCAAGGCCATTCCTGTAAGACCCCCTTAAAATTCCAAAGAGAAGGAGAAACCTTATGATCCACCCCAATATGTGTCTCTATTACCATTTCCAGGAAGGTTTAAGAAGCAGTTGGTAGTAAAGTACAAGGCCCTTTTTGAGAAATATTTGAAGGAAATTGAACTTCATATGCTTTTGTTAGATGCCTTCATGCTCATACCCCCTGCTCAGAAATTCCTAAAAGATCTGGAGATGGAAAGGATCAAAGATGTCCAGTGAATGGTAGGTATGACCCATGAATGCAGAGCCATCATTCAAAAGAAAGTCATAATCCAAGAGAAGCTAGGAGACCTAGGTTCTATTACCTTACCTTGCTCCTTGAGTCCATTGGGATTTGGGAGCTTCTGTGAGCCTTATGCATCTTTCAGTAGCAAAGAGATTAGGATTCACCAAGTACAAACCCAGCAACATCTCTTTGGTCCTCGCAGATAGATCTATATGGTTACCTTATGGCCTACTAGAAGATATGCCCATCAGGATTGGGCATGTTGAAGTGCCCACAAACTTTGTGCTTTTAGAAATGGATGAGAAGCCAAGAGACCCTCTGATTTTGGGAAGAATTTTCCTGGCAAATGCAGGAGCGATGATTGATGTTAGGAATGGAAAAAATGACCTCAAGATGGGGAAAGATGTGATAATGAAGTTTGACATCAACAATGCAATGAAGAAACCTACCATTGGTGGACAGCTCTTCAAGATTGAAAAATGGATGAGTTAGCTGAGGGAATGCTAAAAAAACTTGTTCAGAAAGATCACCTCAAGACTGCTTTGACCAAGAACAGTGAAAATGTTTATCCTCACAGTGAGGCTCTAGTTGGAGCAAGATCATAAGCTATGGCAGCATTTGAGGGCAGTTATACCCACACTTGACCAGGCAACTTGATGGACAACTACACCTCCAAGAATCCCAACCTCGCTCAACTCGACCAGAGAGCTCGAGCAGCCGATCGAGTTAAGCTCTCTAGATCCTGACGACTGGTCCAAACTTAAGGCACCTAAGGTAGACCTAAAACCACTACCAAGCGGGCTAAGATATGCCTTCCTAGGACCGAACTCTACTTATCTTGTCATAGTAAATGATAGATTAGGGCCTAATGAAGTGAAATGGCTATTAACTGAATTAAAAAGGTTTAGAAAAGCAATAGGCTATTCATTGGATGATATTAAAGGAATTTCACCTAATCTATGCATTCATAGGATTCATCTTGAAAATGAAACACAATCTAGCATTGAACCTAAAAAGAGATTGAATCCAAACTTGAAAGAAGTGGTTAAAAAGAAAATTCTTAAACTGTTAGATGTTGGAATCATTTACCCTATGACTGATAATACAAGGGTGTCCCATGTACATTGTGTCCCTAAGAAAGGAGGAATGACTATGATCAAAAATGATAAAGAAGAAGTACTCATCCATACTAGGACAATAATCGGTCATCGCATGTGCATAGATTACAAAAAACTAAATGATGCATCTAGGAAAGACCATTTTCCCTTACTCTTTATCGATCAAATGCTATAAAGGTTAGCAAATCACTCATACTATTGTTTCCTTAATGGGTGTACTGGATTCTTTCAAATCCCTATACATCCCAACGATCAGGAAAAAACCACCTTTACTTGTCCATATGGGACATTTGCGTATAGGCGAATGCCCTTTGGCCTTTGTAACGCACCAGCCACCTTTCAAATATGTATGACATCTATTTTCTCAAATCTGATAGAGGAGATGGTTGAGGTATTCATGAAATTTTCCCGTGTATGGCTCCTCCTTCTCCTCCTGTCTATCTAATGTACGCAAAGTTTTAGCTAGATGTGAAGAGACTAACCTAGTACTGAACTGGGAGAAGTGTCACTTCATGGTTAGAGAAGGTATAGTTTTAGGACACAAGTCTCAGAGAAAGGGATAGACGTGGAACAAGCCAAGATAGAAGTGATGATGCAGCTGCAGCCTCCCAAGATGGTCAGGGACATCATAAGCTTTTTGGGACATGCTGGGTTTTATAGAAGATTCATCATTAATTTCTCGAAGTTAGCAAGACCACTCACCATACTGCTTTGCAAAGAGACGGAGTTCATTTTCGATTCTCAGTGCCTAAAAGCCTTCCATCTCATCAAGGAAGCTCTGATCTCTGCATTGATAGTTTAAGCCCTAAACTGGGACTATCCATTTTAGATTATGCAGTAGATGTGTGATGCCTCAGATTATGCAGTAGATGCAGTCTTGGGTTAGAAGATCAACAAGAAGCTTCACGTCATCTACTATGCCACTAGGACATTGGATGATGGTCAAGGAAGGTATGCCACCACTGAAAAAGAGTTGCTTGTTGTAATATTCACTTTTTAGAAGTTCAGAAGCTACTTAATGGCTCAAAGGTGGTCGTCTACATGGACCATGCGCCACTAAGACATATCTACACAAAGAAAGACACTAAGCCCATGCTGTTAAGATGGATTATTTTTCTTCAAGAGTTTGACATAGAAATCGTAGATAAGAATGGAATAGAGAATGGAGTGGCTGACCATCTGCCAAGAATGAGGATAGAGGATGATATCTCTATTGATGATTCATTGCCACAAGAGCAGCTATTGTCTATAGGAATTTGGACAAACTGCAGGGACTCGAGTGGTTCACTCGAGCAAGCAGTCGCGTTGAAAGAGGGAAGATTTTCCTGCTATGCAGACATGTTGAATTTGAAAGCAACTGGCAAGATCCCTGATTGTTTAGAAAATTATAAGAAGAAGAAGTTCCTTAGGGACGCTAACCATTACTTCTGGGTTGAACCCTACCTTTACAAGATGGGTGTAGGCAGCCTTTTTAGGAGATGCATATCAGAAGAAGATGCAAGAGGAGTTTTGGAGCATTGCCATGGCTCTGCCTATAGAGGACACTTTGCTACTTTCAAAACAGTTCAGAAGATACTGCAAGCTGGTTTATGGTGGCCCACAATGTTTAAGGATGCTCATAACTTAATCTCTAAGTGTGATGCATGTCAAAGGATGGGGAACATCAGCAGAAGAAACGAAATGCCCCATAACCCTATTTTAGAAGTTGAAGTGTTCGATGTATATGAAATCGAATTCTTGGGATCTTTCAATCCACCATCTCATGGCAATAGCTACATTCTGGTAGCAGTCGACTATGTCTCCAAATGGGTAGAAGCAATTGCATCCCCAACAAATGATGTAAAGGAGGTTCTGAAGATGTTCAAAAATATCATCTTTCTCAGATTTAGAGTACCAAGGGTAGTCATAAGTGATGGAGGATCCCACTTCATCAACAAAATGTTTGAGAACCTCCTAAGGAAGCATGGAGTCAAGCATAAGGTAGCAACGCCTTACCACCCTCAAACCAGTGGGCAAGTTGAAGTTTCCAACAAGAAGATCAAAGCAATCCTTGCTATGGTGGTTGGGACTTCAAAGAGAGACTGGACAGCTAGATTAAATGAAACTCTTTGGGCCTATAGAACTACTTACAAAACCCCCATCGGGAGAATACCAGTTCAATTTCTGTATGACAAGGCTTGCCATCTACCAATAGAAATTGAATACAAAGCAATCTAGGCAACCAAACTCCTAAACCTTGACCTGAAAACATCTTAGGAGAAGAGAGAAATGAGTCTGCATGAGCTGGAGGAGATCAGGCTTCATGCATATGAAAGCTCCAAGGTATATAATGAGAGGACCAAAGTCTTCCATGACAAGAAGATTATGCCTAAGAAATTCAATGGAGGTGACCAGGTGCTGTTATTCAACTCAAGACTCAAGCTTTTCCCAGGAAAGCTGAAGTCAAGGTGGTCAGGCCCATTCAGCATTAAGGAAGTTCTGCCTTACGGAGTAATCCCTCTATTGACTAAAGAGCGAAAAGAGTTCACAGTCAATGGGCAAAGGGTAAAGCCCTACATGGCAGACCAGATATTCCCATAGGGGACCTCAGTGCCTCTCGATGAACCTTCTCAAGCCTAGGTTTTGTAAAGTCAAGCTATGAGACTTTGACCAAGATCTTTTGGGAGGAAGTCCCATGACTATCATTATATATATTTCTTTATGATTTTGGTATTTTTATGCTTTTATTTAATGTTGTGGATCTTAGGAAATGAACAAAGAATAATGGAAATGAGATAATAAGGAAAAGACGGGGTGGAAGTGCCTGACACACAGACTCGACACAGTTACTCGACCACACTCGACCATCATATTGAGTCGAGCACCCGAGCTGAAGAGCATACCACTCGACCAGAGTCGTCGAGCAGTACAGTCGAGTCAATCATGTGTACATAAGAGAGCATGGATGCATTTGATGATTCTTTCTTCTCCACACGCTGAGGTACCACCACTATCACTCCTTTGTATATAAAATTGCATTGTTTGTTTTTCCTTAGGTTTATTTTTTTAATCTCTTCAACCTTCCTTTGAATATTTATTATACAAGTGAATGTGTAATTTAAGTTTGGGGGAGGGTCTGAGATGTGTTTAACAGTGTTTTCCTTTTTGTTTATTTTAAATTTTGCATACTTGACTATGCATCTAAGGCATAGAAAAGCCATTAAAATTTGAAAATTTTCAGAAAATTATCTTAAATAACAGAATGTTCATGTAGTTTCATTTGCATTGTCTAGTCTCATTTTGTATAGAACTGTTTCATTTGCACAGGGGATGATGATGATATTGACCTCATAAGCATTCTGATTCATCATATAGTTTCAATCTCCTCGTTTTTAGTTATTTAATGCTTGCCTGTGAGTTTGAAAATTAAGACAACACCATTCTTGGAATCTTTGTTTAGCTCTCTTGTCTTGAATGAAGTTTGTTGTGATTTGTCAAACTGTCCCTATTTATTTGAACCTAATACTGACTTGCAATTATCCTGTCCTTGCATTTTCATTTGACACTACAAGAAAACACGCTAGAATAGACGGAAAAATCCGTCGGAAATCCGTCACAAATTGTAATGGATTTCTGATGGATATCAAATCCATCGGAAATCGTCCGACGGATTTCTGACAGACATATTTCCGACGGATTTCCGACGGACATATTTCAGACGGATTTCCGACGGATTTCTGACGAAAATAAAATTTTATTAATAATATTTAATTTATTGTAATTATTATTAATTAATTGCAATTAATTATAATTAATATATAAAATTAATTCGGAATAACTATAAATTAAGATTTAAAATTATAATTATAAATAAAGTATAATTATAAAATTTTAATTACAATTAAAATTAAATTTAAAATTAAAATAAAAAATAAAAAATAAAATTTTTCATCTTCATCTTCTTCATCTTCTTCTTCACCTTCATCTTCATCTTCATCTTCTTCTTCACCTTCTTCTTCACCTTCTTCACCTTCTTCTTCTTCTTCTTCTTCTTCTTCTTCTTCTTCTTCTTCTTCTTCTTCTTCTTCTTCTTCTTCTTCTTCTTCTTCTTCTTCTTCTTCTTCTTCTTCATCTTCATCTTCTTTCTTTCTTCTTCTTTATTTCTTCTTTCTTCTTATTTATTTATTTCTTCTTTCTTCTTCTTTATTTATTTATTTGTTATTTATTTATTTATTATTTATTTTTTTTTCTTTTTTCTTCTTCTTTTTTCTTTCTTTTTTTTTTTTTTTTTTTTTTATTTCTTCTTCTTCTTTCTTCTTCTTCTTCTTCTTCTTTCTTCTTCTTTTTCTTCTATTATTTATTTCTTCTTCTATTTATTTCTTCTTCTTCTTCTTCTTCTTCTTTATTTATTCTTCTTTCTTCTTCTTTCTTCTTTCTTTTTTTTTTCTTCTTTTTTTTCTTCTTTTCTTTCTTTTTCTTCTTCTTCTTCTTCTTCTTCTTCTTCTTCTTCTTCTTCTTCTTCTTCTTCTTCTTCTTTCTTCTTCTCTCTTCTTCTTTCTTCTTCTTCTTCTTCTTCTTCTTCCTCTTCTTCTTCTTCTTCTTCTTCTTCTTCTTCTTCTTCTTCTTCTTCTTCTTCGTCTGCTTCTTCTTCTTCTTCTTCTTCTTCTTCTTCTTCTTCTTCTTCTTCTTCTTCTTCTTCTTCTTCTTCTTCTTCTTCTTCTTCTTCTTCTTCTTCTTCTTCTTCTTCTTCTTCTTCTTCTTCTTCTTCTTCTTCTTCTTCTTCTTCTTCTTCTTCTTCTTCTTCTTCTTCTTCTTCTTCTTCTTCTCGACGGAAAAGTTTCGACGGATTTCCGACGGATTACCGACGGATTTCCGACGGATTACCGACGGATTACCGACGGATTACGGACAGAATTTGTTTTTTGGCTTGTCTAGTCATATGTCAGACTAAACCTTAGAACGAGACACGTGAAACCACAAACCCGTCAGAAATCCGTCGCAAATTTCCGATGGATTTCCGACGGTTTTGTGGTTTCGCGGTCGTTTACGATCCGTTTCTCTTGAAATATGTTTGTAATATGATTTGTTACTCATTTTAATGATAAAATACTAACAAATACCTTGTTACATATTAAATATACCAAAATTAGAAAATTTTATTTGTCATGTTTATAAATCATCGCTTAAGTATATGTATCATTGTCTAACATGTAAACATGATTGTATGAAGTTTTCTAATTTTGGTATATATGATAGATAACAAGGTTTTTGGTATTATTTTATGATTGAAATGAGTAACATAGCATACTACAAACATATTTCAAGAGAAACGGATCAAAATCTACTAAACCATCGAAATTTCCGAGTTCGACGGGTTTGTGGTTTCACGTGTCTCGTTCTAAGGTTTAGTCTGACATATGACTAGACAAGCCGAAAAAAAAATTCCATCGGTAATCCGTCAGAAATCCGTCGGTAATCCGTCGGAAATACGTCGGTAAACTATCGGAAATTTTCCGACGGATTTCCGAAGGAATCGTCAATTTTCATGTCTATCGGAAATATGTCGGAAATCCGTCGGAATTTTCCGACGAATTTATATTCCGTCGGAAATTCCGTCGGTTTTGCGGTAAATTTCTTGTAGTGTGAACTCATGGATACTATATACATACTTGGATTTTCTTTCCCCTTCTATCACTCTTGCTAATCCAAGTAGCTGCTCCCATCTTTGGAGCAGTTCCCCCCAAAATACCAAACCTACCTTCTTTTCAAACCGTGAATTATTTTTGAGTGTGAGGTCTTATTTCTGATTGAGTTTGGAACAATGTGTTAGGCCTAGGCCAACAAGGATATCATCCCATGTAGATACTGATTCATGATTTTAGAACTAGTCTAGACTAGGGAAGCATGATTCTGGGTTGGGGTTTTGTTTTTCAATGAGTTTAAAAGAAAAAAGTGGAAAAAGAAAATGAAAAAGAAAAGAAAAAAAGAAAAAATGAAAAGAAATTCCAAAAAAAAAGAAAGTCAAGAGTCCTTAGGAGAGGAAAGCAAAGTGTAATAGTCTAGTAAAGGATTTAGGAAGTAATAAAAAAGGTTAAGACATAGCTCTGTGTATTAAAGTAGAAAAGTTTCATTAGCTCGACCATACCACTCGACCGTATAGGTCGAGTGAGAGCCTTTAGCTGGAAAGAAAAGAAGAAAATCCCAATTTCGCTAGATGTATGTTTGTAAAAAGAAAAATGTTCCTCTCCTTAGGCTAAAAAGCAAAAAAAAAAAGAAGTGAGTGGATTTGAGAGTCCAGAGTAGAAGTATAGGTTTGAGAGTCACTTGTGTATTTGGGGTAGATGAGATTATGTCCTTGTATGCATCAGTTGGCTAGCTTACCTTTAGCATTCTTCTAAAGCTCAATCTCTTTCTTGAGAGATTCCTGTAACTAAATGCTTAAACCAAAGGAAGAAGGGGACATCTTTGTCTCTTGACCAGTCCTTAAACCAAATGAGTTCACTTGTAGTGCATTGCATGATTCAATGGTTACACTTAATGAAAATCAAAGGGAATGTTTTCTTTGAATGCTTGTGTAAGCTAGGACTGAGAGTTAGATTTTGCTATGATGAGAATGGCTACAATTTTGAAGTAAGGCTCACTTGCATTGCATTCTAGAACTGTTAACTAGGACTTTGAGGTTATATGCTTTATCAATTTGCTTTGGTCCTAAGTCTCCATTTTCAAACTCTTCTCCAGGTTTAGTCTTGTTTGTTTGCTTGAGGGCAAGCAAAGACTAAGTTTGGAGGAGTTGATGTCATTGTATTTTACATATTTTTAGCCTTTATTTATCATCATTTTAGTACAGTTTCATCCATTGTTTGTACCACTTTGCATCATTTTCATCATCTTAGAGTACTTACGAGTTTTTGCATAACCATTGCATATATTGTGGATATTAGAGTTTATATTAGGTACTTATGGACCTTTGGAGGGATCACTCGGATGCTTGTACCAGACTCGATGCAAGGACTTGACCACATGACTCGAGTGAAGCTACCTTGGAGAAGAAGCAAAAACAACTCGACTAGAAGACTCGAGTGTAGGAGGTCAAGCTGAAGATCCATACTGTTTGGACTGTAGTGCACTCGACCATACCACTCGACCACATGCTCGAGTGGATTTTCCTTCCCTTCACCAGATTAGTGAATTTTTTCTTTTTGCGTTTTAGGGCTTCCAGCCCCTTGGTATAAATACCCTTGTCGTCTTATTAACAAGGGACCCTTATATGATCCTAGATGAGGATCAACGTCCCTGAATGTTCTCTAATGGTTGTGATGAGTAGAGTGAACGGATATAAGTGCGGAAGTGCTGAAATGGAGTGAAGGTGATGAATCGGATTGAATGAGTGATATTCCAAAGGTGATGAGTAGCCTTTGAACACTCGGGACTTGTTCCACGAGTGGGTGAAAACCAAACTCGGCAAGAACAAGAGGTGGATTGATGTGAAACGTAAAAGGATTATGAAGCGATCCAATGATTTCAAACTTGTCAAGGTGTGGATGATGATCCTTTACACCATAGAACAAGGCGATCAAACAAGTTAAAAAGAGTTTTAGAATAAAAAGTTTGATGATTAAAATGTAGAGTTTAGATCAGAATATAAAGGGGGAGAAGGAGAAGACGAGGAGGTGGTCATCAAGACATGCCTCGAAACACCACTCCTCGGAACACAACAAAAATAAATACAAAGTTTGAATAAAACATAGAATTAAAAGATAGAGTTTGGGCCTGGTTTTATCAAGAGGCTGGGGTAGAGTAACCGGGCCTTACCTCATTAAAAACCTTGTTGGTAAACCCATTGGGAAAAACCCAACAAGGGAAAAAGAGTATAAGTCCGATTACCTCTCTTGATAAAAGTCTAGGTGGCTTGGATCACAACCAGGGTGGTTGGATTAGCACACACTAAACTGCCCTAGATAGTGTTGAGAAGGTGTTGTAAAGATGTCTTGAATTATTGAAGTGATCCTCTTAATATTCCCGGATCAAACGTTGTTGTTGAGCTAATCCATTTCTTCTTAGCTTCCTCGGCTACAAGCTGCTCCGGTTCAAGCTGCTCCTTCATTGTGCTTGGCATGATGACATCAAATACAAAACAGGAAAAGCCAATAGGCGGCTTGATAAGGTACCATATTTTCTAGGCCATCTGGTGTGGTAGGATACCTCAGAATAAGGAGCGTCAGGTCGTCTATTTTAGCAAAGAAGTAAAATCTGTGCCAGTTCTTTATATTGTCCCCTTGATAGTGGCTAATCAAGTTGTACTTGGGAACCGTCGACACAGAGAAAATCAAGGTCCCCTTTATCTGGCAGATGTCCTCTAAAAACCGGTTAGTGATACAAACGCCGGCTTCGCAACCAAGGATGATTAACCCGACTATATCACATATCAACTTGGTCGTCAGCTGAGAAATAACTATCTCACCTTCTTGGCAATATTTTACCAAAAGCTCTGAGAGCAAAAACCATAGGTCGGCCTCCAAAGAGTACGACTCATAAAGGCAAACGTACCCTTTGGGGCAATGCGATGGACGCTCGTCCAGCTCAGGAATAACAATGTTGATCTCCTCTGGCATCTCACAATAATTCCTCAATGCCGTAATCGAGGCCTCCGTGCACCAACACGGAAATATTTTACAAGCATTATTAGACTAAAAATATTCCGGTCCCCTGCTCTCAACAACCCTGCGAGGTCCTCTCTGCCTTTTCCCTCGTTTGACTCTGGCTCCCTCTTCTTCGACCTCGACTTCTTCTTCTTCTTCCTCTGCATCTTCAAACTCCTCTTCCTCAACGTCCTTGGCAATATCTTCCTCGTGGCGGGCTGAAGAGCTCGCCTCATCCTTTCTGTCATAGGGGGAATGTGCATTCAGGGATCCTTCGTCTGACCAACTAGATTCATCCCTCAAAGACGGGATGACAAACGAAGGACCAGCTTCGTTTGTTTTGTCTTTAGACGAGCTGGTCAGGTGACCACATCGAAACAACGGAGGGCAAGACGAAGCACTAGAACTATCACTAGGCGACATAATCGCAGTTTTAAGGTATTTTTGTGGGATAGGTGGCTGCTCGATAAAACGCATAAACCAATCAGAATACAGACAAAGTTTGAAAAATTTGAAGGTGGATAGGCAAATTCAAGGTTTCACCGGAAAAACACCTAAATCTACAAAGATTAAACCAGACTATATCCTATTTTACGGAGAGGCTATACCGGAAAATAAATAAGAAAAGACAACCAGGACGAACTAGCAAGAAAACGACAGAGAGAAATACCTTTGGTTTTGGATGAGAAGTTTGGAAATGAACATCACGGATCCGACTTATATAGATAAATGGTGACATTTCAGCTTCCGAGCTACGAGATTCTTCGAATTACAACCTAAAAACCCTACGCGACCATTGGATTTAACTCAAATACCCCTACGACGGATTTAAATATTTGCAGAAAAATCTTCGAGCAGTTTTTAGGAGATGACATTCGCAGTATAAGTCATCCTCATCACAGCTTAAGCCGATCTGAATCATCACAGCATAAGTCAACCTCGTCGCAGCTTAAGCTGATCATGAATCATCGCAACATAAGTCGACCTCGTCGCAGCTTAAGCCAATCTCAATCATCGCGGCTTAAGTCGACCTCGTCGCAGCTTAAGCCGGTCTAATCAGGCACCACGTACATAAGTCATATAAGAAATTTACCAATTAATCGACCTCAATTCACATCAAGTCTTGTTTTCTTACTTCGTTAAAAATTCTGATTGTATCCTCATCATAACGAACTGGGGGGGGACTAACTGTTGGTACCGGGTTTAGCACTCCGTCTTGGACCCGACCCAAATTGACTCCGACTCATTTGCAAAAGCCCAACCCGTTTGGCCCATAAAGACGCAGACTGATCAAACCGGTTTGATAGAGCTGGACCAACTAAAACCGACCTCAAAATATTACTGATAAGTCTAGATTTTCCCTGTTTTAAGCACACATTTAGCATCTGTTTAGTATTGTTTCATCCATTGTTTATATTATTTTCTATACTTTTCATTCACTTTGCACACTTAGGAGTTTTTGCATGAGCATTGCATACATCTTGCATATTGGAGTTGTTAACAGGTGATTAAAGAGCTTTGGAGGCTATTTTGGACAAGGAGGTCAAGCGTTTGAGAGAAAAAAGAGGATGGTGCAGTCCACTCGACCACTGCACTCAACCAGACTGCCAGAGTCAATCCAACTCGAGCATACCACTCGACCAGACTGCCAGAGTCAATCTAACTCGAACATACCACTCAACCAGACTGCTAGAGTCAATCCAACTCGACCTGACCTAGTCGACCTGATGTGATCGAGTTGAGATTCTACTATTTGGAGTATAACCACTCGACCATGCTAGTCGAGTGGATTTCCCTTTTTTTCCCTGATTAGTTATTTTTTCTTTTTGTGTTTTTATGGCTTCTAGGCCTTTGTATAAATATTCTTTTATTTTGTTATTTTCTGCACTACTCGATCACTAGTACTCAACCATACAGGTCGAGTACTTCTTTTACTCTGTTTTTCTGATTAGCTCGACCACTCTGGTCGAGTGCTTTATTTAGTTTTTTTTCTTGCATCTGTTTTTCTGTTTCATTTAGGTTGTTAGTTTACGAACCAATTTTCCATTTGGATTGACTTAGGAATATGTGTTTGCATCCTGATTGATAGCATCACACCCATTTGGATTGACACCTCACATAGTGCAATGACATGATAGTATTGAAGAATTGAAACTGAGTAAAGTCCTCTTATCAATTACACTGACAAAGGGGATTCCTATTCGGAGAAGGAAAGCCCATCAGAGGCCCAAAATCGACCTGATGAACCGATCCCAATCTATTATAAATACTATTCAAGAACAGCTCTGCTATTTTTATATTCCTTTCCTCTTTTACTCAAAACCCTAATTCTCCTTTTAATCATTCCGATCTTGAGATCTACTCAATAAAGAAATCCTTGTGGTATATTGTTTGATATGATATGAGGTTCTTATATTTGTTTTATTGTTTGATAGGATGATGTTGTCTTCTAGTATGTTCTATGCTGGTTAGTCAAATAATGCTTGATAGAGGATCATATTAATTACATGTTTTAATTTTGGTCTTAAAGAGATATATACACTTATATCTCGAACCTCTGAGTCATAAAAACAAAATTGTGTATCAATTTTTTTTGAGCTTAAAGATTATATATATATATATATATTATATAGCATGAGAGGGTATAAAAGTATAATAAGGTCATCAAGAGAGTTTATCTTAAGAGACTTGGTTATTTCATAAATACATATTCTCAAAAGATTTTAAAGTTTTATTTTAATGATGATTTTTAACTGCTAGTATAACAACGGCCGTATAACTATGTAAGTGTTGTGTTTATACTTTGAAATTTTTCATTCCCGCAGCCCCAGCCTGTAATGTAGGGAAACTTTCAATTTTATGGGCGACACAGTACAAGAAAATAAATATATAAGTACATGATTGTTTCATCCAAACATATTCAAGCTTAGAGGTGAAATTAGAGAATTTCGTTGTCGAGGTATAAATATATTAGCTAATATAAACCTAATCAAGCAAGGAGTGATATAAACATATAGTAGATTTGTGTTTTTATACAAAAAGCTAAGGTTTTTGTTTATTATTGATCTTTTGCATAAACGCAAAATACAACCGAACATTGTGTGCGTATTTTCAGTTGTTGGTTAATAAAAACATTTTCTATAGACACGTAATAGTTTAATATTTAAAGATTAACGAAAATGCAAAGACAAACGTGAAAGCAATCAAACTCAATGTAAGAAGTGAAGAAATTTATTACTGTGATGGTTGAGATGGAAGACCATTAGATACGTGACATTTCTTTAGGCATTTTTGGGTGCAAATTTTTTGAGGTTGAAAGAGGACCCCACAATTAAACATGCATTTGTTCCAACATGACAATCCTTCTACTCCTTATATGGTCGCCATTATTACTGCCACCACTAACATCAATACCATGCGTTTCTTCATACTTATCTTTCTTTAAATCTTTTTTTTTTTATGTATAAAGGACTGTGCATATGTTCAACAAGAAAAATGTATGTATATATACATGTGAAACTAATGGCTAAATCTTGATTTATTAATTGTTTAATTATGAAACTAATTACCACATCTTGATTTATTAATTCAAAATTATGAAACCAATGACCGAATCTTGATTAAGGGAATTATTAGATGAAGAATTTGGAGAGATTTAAGTTTTAATTAATTTTGAAAAGATTTGGTTGAATTTTGGTGAATTGAAAATATTGTTTTTAAATTTCCTAAAATTTCATATAAAACCATAAAATTTTGATTTTTGTATTTTCAGCTAGAAAATTCCATAAAATTTCAGCTGAAACTTTCAAATCCAATTCTTAAAACGTTTTCAATAACAGTAGATTTGATTGTACATTTTAACTTTATTAATCCAATAACAATGAATATTAAAAGATATATTAAAATGTATGTTTCAAGAAAACATGATTTATCATGTTAACTAAAATCTTTCCAAATGCTCACTTGAATTATAAAATATTATATGTGATAAATATTGAGGGGAATTATAAGATTCTAAATATTTTCATTTATCTATTTATGCCTTTTTCCACATTGGTCAACTACACTTTTGTAATACGACTATATTCAAACCAGCGGTACACCGCGGGTCAATTATTTTCATATAAAATTGTAGTATTTATTTTTACTATTTATAAATATTTGTATTTTAAACTTATTATTTTAATTTTCTCTATGTAATTTTAACTTGCTAATTTTTTTCTTTACTGTTTATGAATACTTTTATTTATCCGTTTAACGTGAGTTCGTCATCGAATTGTAATGTTTTCATATAGTAATAGAAAATTTATGTTGTTTGATTAAAGGATACGCCAAAAAAATCATTTTGTTTATTATCATTGAAACAATTTAGAGCAAATTCTTGAAAACATACATGAAAATATTTGCATAATTTTGGTTCGTTAGTTAACAAAATAATAGAATAATAAATTTTTAATATAATTTATTTTATGTATTTTATATATTTATTTTGCTTTATGTCATACTTCAATCTAAACTCGTAGCTGGTATAGTAAATCCGACGACATTGCACTTAATGTATTAGGTTCAATGTTTAAATCCGTTATTTATAAATTCTCTTTAATCCAGGATAACAATCCAACAAAATTCATATTGACTTGTGATCAAATATAACTTGCTGAATTAAACGAATTATAAAAAAGTGTTTAGAGGATGGGCAACCCCCTTAATGTGCAATCGACCAGAACTTGTCGGTTAGACATATCGTTTCAAACACCAACTTATCGATCATTGGATAGATCAAACGATTGGACCTCTAATTTTGGTCCACAAAAATTTAAATTAATGTATTTTACTTTAATTTAGGATTTCAAAGGAGAATAGAGATTGTATAACCATTTCTAAACAAACTTATTAATATATGTTTAACATATTAGTTATTTAAATCAAATATTTTGATGACTTAATATTTGTTTTTTAAATATGTCTACGTAAATTAATAAGAAAGTTTGAATATTTATAAAATTTGAGACATTTTAAGTTTAAATATTTATATTATTTAGAAAGTTTTTAAAAGTTTAAATATTTATAATATTTTAAAACTTTTTAAAAGTTTAAATTTTTTCAAGTGAAGAACCGAATTAAACCGAATAAACCATTTAAAATTGGATGCTTGATAAGTCAAACTTCATACTCATTTGTATTTAGAATTATTTTAGTTATTTTTATAATATGACTCTGAACCAATCAATCCAATGATAAATTATCTTTTAAATAATAGTAATAACAATAATATTAATTTTTGTTGCATAGAAAATTGTACAAACATCCAATAGGTTGAAACAAAAAAATAACCTTAAACATAATAAAATGGAACATAGGAAATATAAATTTAGGTATGTTTCTACGACAACCATAATTTTGGTGGTGAATATGATGATCATCTAGTTGACTAGTACGACCTACCAAATAATCAATATAATTTGGCTGTTTAAATAATTCAAATAAATTTAACCCTTCTTTCGTATCTACTGAGTTGTGGCCCTTCAACCAATTGGAGGTAACTATTCAACAAAAACAAATTAAAGCCTAAATTTGAGATGCACTATTTTTAGAAAGCATAACAAAAATTTAGGAAGCAAAGACAGGAAGCACAAAGCGAAAACTTAGCTAAGCCACAAAATCTTACTGGAAGAGAAGAAAGAATTGCGAGAATAAAGATGTATTGCTGGCCAGGATTTTATAAATAACGCAATAAACATTGTGTTGATTGTGTTCTTGATTTGTATTTTTTTCCCCCTAGGTTTCTTGTAATATACACTTCTTCTTCTCCCTCCCTCCCTCTAATGGCCTCTTTTTGAAGGCTTTAGAGTAAGGAGAGAAGGAAGAAGTTAAT
>CM051378.1:10809826-10834826 GCA_028015245.1 Cardamine occulta | reverse complement strand
TCTTCCATCGGACATATCTTCTTTTTATATCTATCTTTATTAATTTAATATTTTAGATCAAAATCTATCATATATCTCTTTTTAAGGAAGAAAAATGGCGTCTGACATCTCATGGGATGAAATCAAGAAAGAGAATGTGGATCTTGTAAGTATTCTACACTTTTGTTTTTGGTACAAAATATCATTTCAAATCGGTAAATTGTTCTTATGACAATTTCTAATGTTTGAACTATTATGTGAAACTTTTAGGAGCGTATCCCTGTCGAAGAAGTGTTTGAGCAACTAAAATGCTCAAAAGAAGGTTTGACAAGCGATGAAGGACAGAAGAGGCTTGAGATCTTCGGAGCAAACAAGCTTGAAGAGAAATCAGAGAACAAATTCTTGAAGTTCTTAGGATTCATGTGGAATCCTCTCTCATGGGTTATGGAGTCTGCTGCAATCATGGCCATCGTCTTAGCCAACGGAGGAGGAAAGGCGCCAGATTGGCAAGATTTTATTGGTATTATGGTGTTACTTATCATCAACTCTACCATCAGTTTCATCGAGGAGAATAATGCTGGTAATGCCGCTGCAGCTCTCATGGCTAATCTTGCTCCCAAGACTAAGGTATGCAATACTTAGTACTGTTTTAAACAGAATAACTTATTTTGTACTGTTTTTAACCAAGTGGTTGTGGTTAAATGGTTGAATGAATCATTTTGAACTTCTTTCATCTGCAGAGTTTGAGTCCTTCCACATACGATTTCAATGATTTGTACTCACCCATATACATATTTAGTGGCAAGAAAAATGAATACTAATATAATCTATGTGTGAATGTAGGTGTTGAGAGATGGAAAATGGGGAGAGCAAGAGGCTTCAATCTTGGTTCCGGGTGATCTAATAAGCATCAAATTGGGTGACATTGTTCCTGCTGATGCTCGTCTTCTCGAAGGAGATCCTCTCAAAATTGATCAATCTGCTCTTACTGGTGAATCTCTTCCAACCACCAAACACCCTGGAGATGAAGTATTCTCAGGCTCCACTTGCAAACAAGGTGAGATTGAGGCTGTTGTTATTGCCACAGGTGTCCACACCTTCTTTGGAAAGGCTGCTCATCTTGTTGACAGTACCAACAATGTTGGCCACTTCCAAAAGGTACTTTAGATACAAACAACATATGGATACAACAAGTGTCAATCTAGATTCTTATAGTTGGATTTTTTTTCTCTAGGTTTTGACATCAATTGGTAACTTTTGTATATGCTCAATTGGGTTGGGAATGTTGATTGAGATATTGATTATGTACCCTATCCAACACCGTACATATAGAGATGGTATTGACAATCTATTGGTACTCCTGATTGGAGGAATCCCAATTGCCATGCCAACAGTTTTGTCAGTAACAATGGCTATTGGGTCACATAGACTCTCTCAACAAGGTGCCATCACCAAGAGGATGACCGCTATCGAAGAAATGGCTGGAATGGATGTTCTCTGCAGTGACAAGACTGGAACTTTAACCCTTAACAAGCTTTCGGTCGACAAGTCCTTGATTGAAGTGTTTCCAAGTAACATGGATACTGCTACAATTGTATTGATGGCTGCAAGAGCCTCTAGGATTGAAAACCAAGATGCCATTGATGCTTCCATTGTTGGAATGTTGGGTGATCCAAAAGAGGTATGTATTTTATTGTTTTGGAATTTTGATTTATTTAGTTGTAACTTTTTTATATATCCTAATGTTGCAATTTTTATTGATTAAACAAATAGGCAAGAGCAGGAATCACAGAGGTGCATTTCTTGCCCTTTAACCCTGTAGATAAACGTACAGCCATTACATACATTGATGAAAATGGAGACTGGCATCGGAGTAGCAAAGGAGCTCCAGAGCAAGTAATGAAACTACTATTTTTGATTTTATTACTAATCTAAATTATTATATGCTACCAAGTGGGGATTGAACCTGGATCCCTAGTTTGATTCCCCACTTCGGAGGATATTGTTCAACGAAAGAGTGCTATCTTTGGTCGTTGGCCTCGGCCTCTAAATTTATAGACTACAAAAATATTATAAAATACCTAATGATATGCTTCTCTTTTATCTAATACCACATTGCTTTTGTTTTAATTTTTATTTTTGCTAGATCATTGAACTCTGCAATCTCCAAGGAGAGACTAAACGAAAAGCCCATGAAGTTATTGATGGTTTTGCGGAACGTGGGCTTCGTTCTCTTGGGGTTGCTCAACAGGCATATTATATTATAAACTATAAAGCTCATTATATAAAATTATGACGTTTGGTCTTGCGGTTTTAAAAAACAAAATATTTTTTTGATTCAATTGCAGACTGTGCCTGAGAAGAACAAGGAAAGTAATGGTAGTCCATGGGAATTTGTTGGTCTCTTGCCTCTCTTTGACCCACCAAGACATGACAGTGCGGAAACGATCAGAAGAGCTCTTGAGCTTGGTGTCAATGTTAAGATGATTACAGGAGATCAACTTGCCATTGGTATTGAAACAGGTCGTAGGCTTGGCATGGGAACCAACATGTACCCATCAACCTCACTCCTTGGAAATTCAAAGGATGAGTCATTAGTTGGCATCCCTGTGGATGAGCTCATTGAAAAAGCTGATGGATTTGCTGGAGTTTTCCCTGGTAATATATATACATATAAAATTCAAATACTCAATGTTACAAAAATGTTCTTCTATAACATTATTTTCATTATGTTTAAACAGAGCACAAGTATGAGATTGTAAAGAAGCTACAAGAAAGGAAGCACATTTGTGGTATGACTGGAGACGGTGTAAACGATGCTCCAGCTTTGAAGAAAGCGGATATCGGTATAGCTGTCGCAGATGCGACAGATGCAGCGAGAAGCGCTTCAGACATTGTTTTAACCGAACCAGGACTAAGCGTGATCATAAGTGCTGTGTTGACTAGTCGTGCAATCTTCCAGAGGATGAAGAACTACACAATATACGCTGTCTCCATTACTATTCGTATTGTTTTGGGATTCATGCTCGTTGCTTTGATCTGGAGATTTGATTTTGCACCTTTCATGGTCTTGATTATCGCAATCCTAAATGATGGAACCATCATGACAATCTCTAAGGACAGAGTGAAACCTTCTCCAGTGCCTGATTCTTGGAAGCTCAATGAGATTTTTGCCACAGGAGTTGTTTTAGGAACTTACATGGCTCTTACCACAGTCCTCTTTTTCTGGCTAGCTCATGATACTGACTTTTTCAGCGTAAGTAATATAATATACAAATATCACATTAATAACATATTTATGTTACCAGACCTATTTCCAATATTAAATTTCAGAAAACATTTGGAGTGAGGTCCATTCAAGGAAGTGAGGAAGAGCTTATGGCAGCTTTGTACCTTCAAGTGAGCATTATAAGTCAAGCACTTATCTTTGTCACAAGATCAAGGAGTTGGTCATTCGTTGAGAGACCAGGGTTTTTGCTTCTTATAGCTTTTATTGTGGCACAATTGGTTAGTAGAATCTTTTCATAACATATTACTTGTTATTTTTATTTACATTTTATCATTAGTGTCTGAGGTATGTCGGTTTTGTTCAATGAACAAGGTGGCTACATTGATCGCTGTGTATGCAAACTGGGGATTTGCAAGAATCCTAGGTTGTGGATGGGGATGGGCTGGAGTCATATGGGTCTACAGTATCATTACCTACATTCCTCTTGACATCCTCAAGTTTATGATTCGGTATGCTCTCACCGGGAAGGCTTGGGATAACATGATTCAAAAGAAAGTGAGCAAAACAAATAAAATCAGAACATTATAAAATGCATTTTACTTAATTCTATGTTAGTTACGTTGTGATATTCATAATTGTAATCTGTTGTAGACTGCTTTCACAACAAAGAAAGATTATGGAAAAGGAGAAAGGGAAGCTCAATGGGCATTAGCTCAACGTACACTTCATGGCCTACCACCTCCTGAAGCAATGTTCCATGACAAGAACCATGAGCTATCTGAAATAGCAGAGCAGGCCAAGAGGCGTGTGGAGGTTGCTAGGTAACCAAATCAATTCTTTTTCTCAAATTTCTTACAAAATAATATAAATGGACAAACCAAACTAACAAGGTATTGCTTTTTGTTTTTAGGCTGAGAGAGCTTCACACTCTAAAGGGTCACGTTGAATCAGTAGTTAAGCTCAAAGGGCTCGATATTGATACTATTCAACAACACTATACTGTGTAAGGGATACTACTATACATGAGCCCTAATCAGTAACACAATAAGCGCTATGTATTCGCCTTATATTGTTTAAAACAATATGTAACGTAAAGAGAACAAAAACAAGAGATATAACATGTTTTTCCGTTGGATGAAATATAATAAAACCTAGTTACTTACAAAATTTCTACTCTTGCATTACATTCAATATGGATTGATTATAGAGAAATTCTCTAAAATAGCACTAAATCATGTTTTTTTGTCACAAATAGTACTTATCTTCATTTGTTCCTTAAATATCATTTTAATGATATTAAAAGTCAAATTTATACTTGTTATAAAATATGAATATTTTCTCCACGTTTGCTGATTCAAGCACCCTATGGCGGCGAAGGAGGAATCTGGTGGTTCAGAGGTTGAGATGAGAATCCAATTGTCGGATCTGGCTACAATTGCCAAGGGTGATGAAGAGGAAGAGGATTGGCTTGGAATTAGAAACGTGTTGAGACGACTCGCTCGTCGTCATGAGCAGATGAGATTGGGAGTGGGAGAGATGGAGAGAAATTTGGCTCGAACGGTTTCAGGTCTTGGAATTGGTTTGATTAGGAATGATATCGAAGGTTTACAACCTTTCTTCGCCACTTACAATGTTGGCTGCGTTTGTTTCAGAAACATAACCATCCTTGTCAAGCATAATGATGTCTGCGGCTTTCAAATTTTGGGATGAAGACGAGTTCGAAGGATTACCAGAAAAGATAGAGCCACTAGAATCTCCATTAATTACAGAAAATGCCACTCCTGAACAACCTCCAAGAAGAATCTCAAGAAACTAAAGTTCTGGTGACGAAGAAGAAGAATTAATACACAGTGGAGATCATTTGTATCTCTTTCTTAATCGCACTAACAATCAACTACTTCTCTGGTAAAGGTGATAATGAGAGACTAGCTTTAGCTTGGGCGGCGAAATATGTTGATAAGAACTCAATATTCCATAAGAATTTTAGTTTGCTTGGAGTTAGTGAAAGTGAAGATTCGCCATTGTTGTTAAAAGAAGCTTTGAATGTGTTTAAATTATACGCTAGGGGTTGTAAGTAAGCCATGGATTGTTAGCTACAATGGATCTTAAGAGTAGACATGATTTGATGTCAAAAGTGTTTAATTTAGTAATTCCTTGTAAAGATGAGATTACTTTTCAGGTTTATGTGAATAGAGAAACTATGAATCATGTTGTGTTTGCAATGGCGAAGAAGGTGGCGAAAACGATGTTAAAGGAGATTAAGGTTTGCTGGGATTGTGTCTTCTCTTGGTAGGAGGAAATGGGTTTCAGAGGAGATAGTTATGATTTCTGAATCTGAGGAACTAGCTGGAGATATGATTGTTACAGCACGAGACTCATGACTGTCATGAGCATGAGACACATGACGTGTCACAAGCACAGCACGAGACACATGACTGTCATGAGCACAAGACACATGACTCGTGACGAACACATGACACATGTCACTACACAAGACAAGTTATACAAACTGTCTTGATAGCGAGAGATATATTCACTCTGAATATACTCAATATGTGTATATTTACTTCTGCATATCTTTTGTGTATATTCGATAATATTCTATGCTTGATAACCAAGGCATATGCGATGTATATATATAGATGTAATATGTGATCAATAAGAACAACACAGATTCACAGACATCATTGGTTTTTACATGGTATCAGAGCCTAGGCTTTAATCGATCCCGAACCAATGCCATGTCTGAGATCATAGCTGTCAAAGACAAGAAAACCAACGACCCAGTCTATCAATGGGCGGCTAATGAAAACCCTGGTGCCATCATTGTGCAGGTACAATTTAATGGAGATAACTTTGATGAGTGGTCTCAAGTGGTGCGGATGGTGCTGCAATTCAAGAAGAAGTACGATTTTGTAGACGGAACCATGGCGAAACCAAAAACTGATGAAGCAGAATATGAAGATTGGGTGTCGGCTAACTCGATGGTGTCGATGTGGATCCTCAACACGGTCGATGTTGATACCAGATCCTGGACTGAGGGATCCACTCTCTCCAAATATGACATGTGTTAGCCATCTCATCAGATCAAAGAAAGGACTGGTTCAGTTCAGAGATATTAGGACGTGCGAACCGATACAATCAATATAGCGAACTGGGGGTCCAATTAGTATTAAAGTCTCACGGAGAGAAGGAGCAAGCGAATGAAAGGGAGTTCGCGAAGCAAAGCAAATCCGTGAGCTAAAGGAGAAAATCATTTTAAAGTTAAGACGTTACGACATTAAAAACCAAATCGAAACCGACGAATTAAAGGATAATCATGGAGTTAATTAAGATTTATTCGTATAATATATTCCTTGAATCATGTATAAATATAGACTCCCATTACGTTGTAAGGGGTCGATCTTTTCTCACTCGAATAATAATATACAAGTTTATACTTTTTCTTTAGCAATCTATTTCTATTTTACTTTATGAATAGTCTAAATATATTTTGGGTGTGGAATCCTGTATCCACATTTTGGCGCTACCTGTGGGGAGAATCAGATTATCAATCTGCAAGTCTACCGATCTACCATTTCATAAAAGTTCTCCTCATCAAGAAATCCATTATGTCTGACGACACTGATGGCATCAATTCCATCAAGGAGTCCCTCGTCACAATGGCTCAAAACACAACTGACCTATCTACAAAGCTTCGAATCATCGAGAAGGATATGACTTCGTTAAAAAGTGGTCATGTAAGCCTAAACAATAGTCATTCTATCATCTCATCTCGTTTGGATTCCATGGCTGCGAGAACTTCTTCTGGTAGCCGTAGTAGTCGATTACTCTTTTGGTCTCAAAGGATTTTTAGCCACCAAAATCTGGTGAATCCCATGGGAGGTGTCAACCCTCAAACTCCGACTAATCAAGTAACAACAATTCAAGCCACTAATAACTCAGAAGAAGTTGCAAATGTCACCAATACTTCTGTCGGTGACGGAACTAATCCTGAAGTTGGAGTGGACCTGGCAAACAACAATAACAATGTTCCAGTGTAGCTAAACAACGAGTGGAATCATGCAGTTTGTTAGGACTTTGATCAACTTCACCAGGAGTTAAGTGAAATGAAGTCAAAGTTCCACAAAGCAACTAGTTCGGCTCCCGAAGTGGACAAGGTAATTAAAGAGACAGAGCAGTCACCGTTTACTCCATGAATTGCCAAATTCTTGATTAAGGATGCACGAAGAGTTAATTCGCCGATCTATGATGGAACTTGGAACCCGAAGAGCCATCTAGCCGCTTTCCAAATCGCAGAAGGCCAAATTGAACTTGAAGCACATGAAGAAGATGCCGGATACTGCAAATTCTTTTCAGAAAAATCTTTCTGGTCAAGCCCTCTTGTGGTTCACACAGCTAGAGTCTTTGACGATTGATAGCTTCGATAAAATTTTGTCAGCATTTATCATGCAGTACTCTGTACTCATGAAAAAGGGGAGACAGATAGTGATCTTTGGAATCTATCTCAGGGTCCCAAGAAACCATTGAGGAAACATATCACTAAATTCAAGGACATTTTGTCCAAGATCCCGGGAATTTCCCAAACTGTCATGCTAGCCGCTTTACAGAATGGCTTATGGCACGAATCAAGGTTCAGATTGGAGCTCATTTTCAATAAACCAACAACTATCCAGGATGCTTTGTTTCGAGCGAACAATTGGATAGAGGCTGAAGAATAGAAGGTTACTTTCAAAAAGAAGTACCACACCGCCAAGCCATGGAGTTGTAATAGCGACCAAGAAGTTTGAGCCGAAGACAAGCAAAGATACTAAATGCTTCGGGGCTTCCCCATACAATAATAGTGTTGGACGATCCTCTCGTAGAAAAGGAAAGCTCGGATCTCCTTCAAATACTTGGGTCTGTAAAGTTTTCCTTTAGAACAACACAACGAATAAGCTCAAGTGCACAACGAATATATTGTAGTACTAGAGGTTACCGATCCCACAGAGAGAGAAGTTGTATTGTAAATCTAGAGAAACAAGTAAAGCTATAACTCAAATATAAAGTTGGGGGCTTTGTTGTGTCACGCAACAAGTAAACGAAATAAAAGCAGTAAAATGAATGTAAAAAAATAAAGAGAAAGCATTGGGCTTTCAAGGGATCTTAGGGGTTCAATGATCAATTCATTCAAGATAAATTTATGTAAATGCATGTTTACTCCTATGTCTCGGACTATGAAACATGAACGATCGATTAACCTATAATTCATAGAGAAAACCGGCTGAAATCAATATACTCTGTTACTCAACTTTCAGAGGCAACAACACATATATCAAAGCATTAATATCAAGCATTATCCATAAAACTCCATAACTAAGTGATATGTGCTTGTTATGACATGATATTCATCCAAACTAAGTTCAAACAAATTAAGCAAGCGGATAGCGAAACCTAAATGCCTAGAATCAGTTGCTAGTTCATGACGCTAGCTACATGCATTAAGAGAAATCTCAGAACAAAAGAACAATATAGACAGATATACAATTAACAATAAACTCGCCACTTAAACTACATGATTATCTCCCCCACTTTGATTAACCCTTTAAACCCAACCAGTAAACTACTCTATCATGCTTAAAGGAATCATCAAAGCAAGGTTTAAGTAATTCATAAACATATATTGGATAAAATAAAAGATAAAGCTTCAGAGATTACTTCTTAGAATCGAATACAAAGAGGTAAGAACTTCCTTTTTAAGAACAAAGTAACAAAAGATGTAAAATAAGAGAATTGGTGAACTCCAAGGGTTTCAACGAGCAACAGGGCTTCTGTAGCTTTTCTGGTCATCTTCTAGGGTTTCTCCTTAGGGGCGTACAAAATTACAATGATAAGAATAAGTATTTATAGGCCTTGGGGTCCCCGAAGTTGGTTTTAGAGCTTAGGAGGCAAAACTCGTCGTTTTGATAAGTGTGGAGATAGAGGAGTCAGCCTCGATCATGGGCCTTGTGACCGAGGTGGTGATGAACGCTGGCTTTGGTCACAGGAGTTGTGGCCGGGGTCTCCAAGAAGCTCAACCTCGGTCACACTCCTTGTGACCGAGGTTTACATGTCTTCACTCTTTGGGTTTTATCTTCCAAATGGCTGAATGGACTACTTTGATTCTTGTTCGAGGTGAATTTTGACTCTTCTAGCTTTCCATAGACACCAAGATCTATGAATTTGGTCCACGGAAAAGTCTTCAAATATTGCCAAACTTTTGATGCTGTGAAACTGCCTTAAAACGGGTTTTGCTCATTTTTGGTCAATTTTCCCTTAAACCCCTTAAAACCTCTTTGACACTAGAAATAATCGATAATCGCCGATTTAACCTTTAAATCATACCAAACTCTTCATAAAACCATATGAAAACAATAGCAAAAGTGGGTAAAAATACGATGTTATCAGGGTGCGAGATGAGAATACTTATTGCGACATCCACTGAGTCAATGGACATAGCACCAAAGAGTGCATCATACTTAAGAAACACTTGATCGAGCTGTGGTCCTCTGGTTACCTTGCGGATTTCAAGATTGAAGAGTTTGTTCAACAGCATCATAAAGAGTGTGAAGCTCAAAATACGGAGCCATCAGCGAAGAGACAAACAACCTCCAAGCACACCTCGTCTAGTACCTCAAAAGGAAGAATCGATGTGATTATTGGAGGATTGATAGGTATTATGTCATTGCAGTACAAGAGGTATCAATCCAATCAGGTGTGATGCTAATCAATCAAGATGCAATCAGATAACAAGTACGTCAAGCCAAATAATAAGAGTTGATAACTAACAACCTACGTAAAAAAAAATTGAAATGCAATATTAAAGCTAAAGACCAAACGAGATCACTCAAACTGGTCAAGAAGTCGAGCTAAGAAGAAATGTAAATGTAACAGAGAACTCATAAGAATAGAAAGCTCCTAAGGATGGGGTAATTGATCAGTGACACTCCTTAATCAACCTGAGATGCTTAAAAAAACTCATACAAAGCTAATCCATATGCAATAAACTCGATAACTCTTACCATGAAAGCAAATCCACTTTCATGGTAAGAGTGATCGAGTCAAGCTACTTCCAAACAAAATTTTGCTGGTGAAATATAACAAGACAAGCATTAAGATTCAGTCTATTAAAGCTAATAAACACTCTAGACAACCACTGTCTTGGGCTAGAAATGTAAATCTCTGGAAATAGTTGGTTCACGCATTTCATCTAAGGAGATCAAGGATCCTCACTAATCTAATCCATCATCAAGAACCCTAATTCAGTACTCAAAAATCATCATAAAATGCTCAACCCCATAAATCAATAAAAAGTACATAATCATAAAGATAAAGCAGAGATTAGAAGGATGGTGAAGAAATCAAATGCAGAAACTCAATAGATTAAGAGAAATCTGGATTACAAAAGCTTAAAGAAGTTTAATGGAGGCTGAGTATTCAGAGAATAAAAGATGGATCCCTTGGGTAATAACCTGAAAGGGGTATTTATACCCTTGGTCAAAACCTTAAAACACAAAATAACAAAATAAGTTTGAATGACAAAGTTGGTTGGTCGAGCTCGGCAGAAAATCCAAAGGTAGCATCTTTGACATGAAAGCTCGAGATGTGGTCGAGCGCTTTGGTCAAGTCCGGTAGAAAATCCTAAGTTAGAGTCTTTGGCTCGCACTCAAGTTGTGATCGAGTCTTTACATCGAGTTAGGTGGAA
Source organism: Cardamine occulta (assembly GCA_028015245.1). NCBI lineage: Eukaryota > Viridiplantae > Streptophyta > Magnoliopsida > Brassicales > Brassicaceae > Cardamine > Cardamine occulta. The sequence goes on along the minus strand of CM051378.1, from coordinate 10,823,895 downwards.
ACTTCAAAGGTGGAGTCTTTGGTTTGCACTCGAGTTGGGATCAAGTCTTTACGTCGAGTCAGCTACACCTTCCTCTTCTTCTTTTCACGACGAGTCTGCTCCTCGAGTCTGATCCTAGCTTTTCCCTTCTCATCCAGAATAGTCCTTATTGTACCTGATAACAGTCCAAATGCAAAGATATATGCAATGCTAATGTAGAAACTAGTAAGTGTGAAATGATAATGAAATGTACAGAGAATGGTATAGAAAAGGGATGAAACAATGCTAAAATGATGCTAAATGAATGCTTAAAATAGGTAAAATATAGACATAACAATGATCAAAGTTATGTCAAGACATGGTTCAGGCGGTTAAGAACCACAAGCGAGTTGTGGTGATGGAAGTAAGCAGGCAGCCGCAAGGTTACAAGGTCAATACTCTGATAACTTTTGAGGAGTTTGACACCTAGTGCCTCGCAAAGCCACTAGATGACACCTAGGTGATAACTTTGGACGTAGCAAAATTTGAAGTATCTAAAGTCTTAATTGATACAGGAAGTTCCGTGGATCTCATTTTCCTAATTACTCTACAAAGGATGGGGATAAGCAGAGCAGATGTAGTTGGACCACCAGCCCCGCTCATTGCTTTTTCAAGAAAAACATCAATGTCCTTAGGGATAATCAGGTTACCAGTGCTCGCTGTCGGGGTATCAAGGAGCGTTGAATTCACAATCTTTGATCGACCAGCTGCGTACAATATTATCCTTGGCACTCCTTGGATATATCAAATGAAGGCAGTACCTTCAACCTACCATCAATGGGTAATGTTCCCAACTCCTAATGAAGTAGGAACGATAAAAAAAGATCAAGAAGTCTCGAGATCTTGCTATCTTTCAAGTCATCTACTAAATATCCAATACCAATTAACCAGCCCCAAAGCATTGAAGAGTCTGGTGTTCCATAGTGGGAAACAGTCTGCAGAGGTAACCATTGAGGTCTCCATTGATCAAGATCACCCATGGCATGTTTGTGGTCAAATAGAGATGGGGTCGCTGGTTGGTGCACATTACTTCCCTTGTCTTTAACTGATGCGATCTTCCCTAGTTTGGCACTTGTGAAGTTGAAACGAGGCTGAAAAAGTGATTTAAAGGGCCAAATATGATGACTCGGGTGATGAGCTCGAGTTGGGAATCCGATTGGTGTCGAGTGGGTGAGTGCCAGACGTCGAGTTGGACTGCAAGGGCAGAAGTCGAGTTGGACTGCGAGGGCAGAGGTCGAGTTGGACGTCGAGTTGGGAACCCGAGTGGTGTCGAGTGGGTGAGTGCCAGACATCGAGTGGTCAGGTGCATGAGCTCGGTTGGGGGATTTTTTGAGTGCATGAGCTCGGTTGGGGGAGTGGTCTGATATGTCGAGTTTTAACCCAAAATATTTTCTGCAAGTGCACAGACAAAAGCAGTAGTATATGGGGTATCGAATCCACAGAGACCAAGGTTACACTATGAAATTATAGATTTTAATTTAAAGCTAAGATAAATATGGGTTTTCTGTAATTTTTGGAACATCAACAAATAAAATAAATCGATGTAAAACAATTAATAAAAACACTAGGTTAAGGCGTTTCGCCGGTGATTCGGAGACAAGGCTGAGCAACTATTCATGGCTAATTAACTACCAGTCTAGAACTCAAACGCAATTAAATGTCGCCCCACTCTCGTGATGTATCGACAACTTTATCTGACAACCTAGATACCGAAACTCTCGTCTGGACCTATCGAAGACGATAAGCATTAACAAGCGGGTTCAATATGTTCACAATCAATCGCAGCAATCAACTCTCGTTGGCTACGCACCAATTGCTCACCAAAGATTTATCTAGCAACCTAGAGCACTCTCGTGAATAAGTTTAACCTAAAAATCATAGACTAGGTGATCAAACTAATCTAAGCATTACGAACCCCTATTGGCAAAGACATATAAATTCCACTCCTATTTGTGCTCAGCCATTAACATCCTAAATCACCATTGAATACCTTAACCTAGCTAAGGATCTACTCACACATAGCAAAATCAAACACAACAAAGCAATGAGATGAATTCATGATTTTATCAAAGAGAATAAGGTTCAGGAAAACTTCTCAAACAGAGTTGTGGTCTGATCGATAATGGGAGAATAGAAATCCAAAACTGAGTAGTACAAATCCAAATCGAAGAGATCAAAGTGGTAGAACCAAAAATAACCTAGAACGAAAAACTGAAGTCTGAAAGAGAACGTGATACAAGTCTGAGGCGGCTGGCCTCTTTTTATTCTGAAAATTAAATAAAAAATGTGTCTAGGTAAAATAGGTTGGAGCACCCTGGGCGAGCACCCTGGCGAGCACCTGCTCGGGGTGAAAATCATCTTTTTGCTCCAAATTACTTTTTTTGCTCCAATGTGCTCAAATATCTTCAATACATGCTCCAGAGCCTCAAAATACCTGAAAAGACACAAAAAAAACTAGAAAATACTCGAAAACAAGATAAAAAGACTAGTTAAAATGAGACAAAATACTAATATATCAACTCCCCCGGACTTAGACCTTTGTTTGTCCTCAAACAAAACAAGATCAAGAACTGAGAAGAGGTTTGAAAATCACGGGAACTCACTTGCTTGTTGGAAAAATTTCGAACTTCATACCGCTCGTCACTGGGCGTTGGAATTTGCTCTGTTCAACCATGAACATCATCACCACCCCTTAGTTGCTCGCAGACCAAAGGAATTTTTGGAATCCCCTCTGTTATCTCTTTACATAGATTAGTGAAATGAAAGTGCAGTGGTCTTACCAGGAGTAAAAGATCCAAAAGGTGCCAACTTCTTCTAACCAAAGACCCTCTCCCATATAACTTTCCTCTCCCCTCTTTCCCTCTTTCCACGCCATCATCTTTCTATTTATTCTTTACAGCCATCGGTTTTCATTTGCCGATGCTTCACCCTTTATCACAGCCATCACTTTTTTGATGCTTCTTCTTTATTTTGTGGGACGAATCTCCATGAGGTCACAAAGGATACACGGGTCTACGCATCATCCCTTGGTTCACTTCGATTTTTAGTTTCCCTTACAACAAGCTTTCCATGAGGTCACAAAGGATACACGGGTCTACGCATCATCCCTTGGTTCACTTCGGCTTGTTGCTTTGAACTTCTCCTTTTTATTTTCTTTTTCTCTTCTTTTCTTTCTCTTTTTTTGTGTGTAATGAAGGGGAGTGAGAGAGGAATATCATACTTTGTGGAGAGTTGTGTGGTCTTGTTTGGCTCGAATAGGTCTTCCCTAATGAACATCAAACCCCTGAGAAATAAATTGAAGATCAGGTTAGGGTTCAATAAGATTTAGAGATAACTTTGGTTCAACCTATTCCCCAATGAAAAGGAGCTTTGGGGAGTGATTAATCCGCCCATGATCTTCCGAAACAAAACCTCCGCCCATCTGTGAGTCATTACAAGTAATTCATAGTCCAAATAATCCAATAGGTCAAGTTCATAATTCCCAAACAAGCTTTTGACTCAATAAAACACTAAAACAGACTCGATAAAATAGTTATAAAAGTAAACCAAGCAGCAGGACCTGATTCACTAAAAATCTAAGACTTTTGGGACTGACACAACAACAAGACTCAATAGAAAAATAAAATAAAATAACTAACCGTTCCCCCGGACTTAAATCACACCGTCTCGGGTGTGAAAAAGAACGAGAGATTGGCGACAAATAAAAATAAAAACACATACGGATAATACAATGATGATAGAGGGTAAAGGGGGATATCACAGAGTAGTCGCGGTGTCATGCTCGTCGCCCATGGAGCACCCTGGCGGAGCAGGTGCTCGGGCCAGTTCTGGGGTGCTTGATCAATTTTTTTTTTTTTTTTTAGATGAAGAACTGAAATCACAAATAAAAAAAAATTACTATCAAAAGAAATTTAAAACGAATTATGTACAAGAAACCTTACCGGTGGGTTACCTCCCACCAAGTGCTTGTTTAACGTCATTAGCTCGACTGCAGCAGCGCCTAAGCGCGAGAGTGTGGATCCGCAGGGGGATCGGGGTATGGTGGTGGTTTTTGAGCTCCCCCAGACTTAAACTTAGCCTTCTCCTCTACGACAACATAGGAGCCATTTTGCTTGCCATCAGAAATCGCTACATAGAACACACCCTTGCTGACTTTAGCGAGAGAGACCCTCATTTGAGGTAAGTCAACAATAACTCCTTCTGTAGCGAGGAATGGCCTTCCCAGGATCAATGGCATGTAAGCATTATTCCTCATTTCGACCACCTGAAAATCACAAAGCATTAAGCAATCATCAATTCTTACCTCGAGGTCTTTGATGAGTCCTTGTGAAGTTGATATCGCTCCATCTGCAATTTTGAGGTTTCTCGGAGATGGAAGGATGTTCTCAATCCCTAAACTTTGTGCGGTTGCCTTAGACATGACGTTTACTGTGGAACCGGAATCACAAAGAGAATCCTCAAAATCAAATCCAAGTATAGAGCATGGAACCACAAACTTTCTGGGATCTCCGATCTTGGGGAGATGCCTTAGGTTAACCGCTGGAGATGGACCTGAAAAAGGAACATTGGGGGCATAAATCCTCGTTGGAGGAGTTTCTGCAGAACTGGCCAGAGCACCCTGGCTGAGCAGGTGCTCCCGAGAAGATTTTGCGTGCTCGGTAGATTTGGTCTGAGATTCTGCTAGAGCAGTCTCAACCTGTGTTTCTGAGTGTGAACCATGTTCCAGCATATATTCATCTGTGGCAAGAGATTTTCCTTGGGTCTTGTGTTCCATAGCTTGCTTTTTACCCTTTCCAATGACTTTAGGGCTAGTTGGAGGTGCCAAGACTTTCTCACTTCTCAGCTCCACTGCGGTGAAGTTTTTCCTGACTTCGCATTGTAAGTCAATACGTAGGCACTAAACCTTCCAATCCAAAGTAGCAATCCGTTCGTTCATCTGCTGAGCATTCTTGATTTCTTCATTAAGGATCAGTTTCATCATCCGTTTAAGCTCATTCTCTTCGTCCCCAATGAAATTCACTTGAGCACTTGAGCCACTAGAACCACTTCCATTTCTGGGGCTATGCTCACCCCTTGCTGAGAGAACTTCTTGCTGTCGTTTGACGGTTTCAGCGGTTTGGGCAACTTGCATGTCAAGCTTCTTCACATGAGCGGTAATAGCTTCATACTTCGCATTCAGATCATTATACATGTGATCAACCTTGGCATTAATCTCAGTAGATGCCTTCTGTTGGTTTACCATGAGTTGCTGCATAAGACTCTTCAGCTCATCCTGAGACGTAGGCGCGGAGACAGCTTGTGGTGGTGTAGCGAATTGGGCGTTTTGCTGTTGGTTTCCTCCTTGGAACTGATTCTGATTCTGATTACGGACATACTGCTTCCCGTGAATGTTGCTAGAGTAAAACTTCTGGAAACCCTGAGCTTGTGGCAACTGATTAATACCTCCTTGTTGTTGCAGATAAATCTGGTCTTGTGGGTTCTCGACGTTAGTGCTTCGGTAAGAAAGGTTCGGGTGGCTCCTATAATTTGAATTGAACCCACGGTTCTGCACATATTCTTGTCCACTCACATAACTGACCTCTTGCATACCAGCACAATCATCATCTTCAAAATTTTGGGAGATTGGTGCACTCCCATTCTCATCCACAAAGTGAACCGATTTTTGGCTTCCCCTAAGGAGTAGGTTAACCTTTGCCGTCAGCTCATCAATCTTCTGTGCATCCACACTGTTGGCTTTCCTAGACCTATCATACTCAGGAGACTTGTTGTTTGAGCTCGACGCTAAGTTCTCAATCAGCTCAAAAGCGCCTTCCTTAGTCTTGGTCATAAAGTCGCCATTACTAGCTGCATTCTACGCATTTCGGTAATCCCACTCAACACCATCATAGAAAATACCCAGAATGTGCTCATCCTTAAACCCGTGGTGTGGACACTCCCTGCGATATTCCTTCAGTCTTTCCCAAGCTTCACAAAAAGCTTCCCCGAAATGCTGTTGGAATGAGGATATCTTGTTCCTCAAGGTTGCAGTCTTCGACTTAGTGTAAAAGTGATCCAGAAAAGCTGCTCTACATTCAGCCCATGTCTTCAATGAACCTGGTGGTAGTGACTTCAACCACTGTGATGCCTTGTCCGCAAGTGAAAACGAGAACAACTTGCACTTCAAAAACTCATTAGGCACTCCATTAGAGCCTGTGGTGCTGCAGATTTCCTCAAAATTTTTGATGTGGTCCATGGGTATTTCAGCAGGCAGTCCATGGAAAAGGTGTTGCTTCACCAACGAAATCATTTGAGGTTTGATTTCGAAGTCTTGCCTCTGAATTGCTGGAGGCACAATGGCAGCTCGGTTCTGGTAGTAGGCGTGTGGATTATCCGAGTCTCCAATACCAGGCTGTTGTTGCTGAGCTTCTTGTCTATCTCTCCGCATCTATTCCATCTCATCCCGAAGCATCTGCAACTGAGCAGCCATTCCATTGTCTTGTTCAGCCATAATGACCGGAGCAGCTGTAGTGAGTCTTCGCTGTCGGTTCTCCCTTTCTAGCCTAGCTAGCTCTTCGTTTGAAAAATTAACTAAGCTCTCGGTGCAATTTCTTCTTGTTCTTCTACTGGTCATGCACCTGAAACATAAGAAAAAGAAAAAGAAAAAAGGAAAAATAATTAGTAGTTTCTTAGACTGAAAATAAAATCAAAAATCAAAGGTAACGCAATTGGTCCCCGGCAACGGCGCCAAAAACTTGATATGTCGAGTTTTAACCCAAAATATTTTCTGCAAGTGCACAGACAAAAGCAGTAGTATATGGGGTATCGAATCCACAGAGACCAAGGTTACACTATGAAATTATAGATTTTAATTTAAAACTAAGACAAATATGGGTTTTGTGTAATTTTCGGAACAGCAACAAATAAAATAAATCGATGTAAAACAATTAATAAAAGCACTAGGTTAAGGCGTTTCGCCGGTGATTCGGAGACAAGGCTGAGCAACAATCAATCGCAGCAATCAACTCTCGTTGGCTACGCACCAGTTGCTCACCAAAGATTTATCTAGCAACCTAGAGCAATCTCGTGAATAAGTTTAACCTAAAAATCATAGACTAGGTGATCAAACTAATCTAAGCATTACGAACCCCTATTGGCGAAGACATATAAATTCCACTCCTATTTGTGCTCAGCCATTAACATCCTACATCACCATTGAAAACCTTAACCTAGCTAAGGATCTACTCACACATAGCAAAATCAAACACAACAAAGCAATGAGATCAATTCATGATTTTATTAAAGAGAATAAGGTTCAGGAAAACTTCTCAAACAGAGTTGTGGTCTGATCGATAATGGGAGAATAGAAATCCAAAACTGAGTAGTACAAATCGAAATCGAAGAGATCAAAGTGGTGGTGTCTTAGAACCAAAAATAACCTAGAACAAAAAACTGAAGTCTGAAAGAGAACGTGATACAAGTCTGAGGCGGCTAACCTCTTTTTATTCTGAAAATTAAATAAAAAACGTGTCTAGGTAAAATAGGTTGGAGCACCCCGGGCGAGCACCCTGGCGGCTCGGGGTGAAAATCGTCTTTTTGCTCCAAATTGCTTCTTTTGCTCCAATGTGCTCAAGTATCTTCAATACATGCTCCAGAGCCTCAAAATACCTGAAAAGACACAAAAGAAACTAGAAAAGACTCGAAAACAAGATAAAAAGACTAGTTAAAATGGGACAAAATACTAATATATCATTGTCGTGTCCGTCAGCGTGTTGGTCGAGTCCGTCAGCCTGTTGGTCGAGTCTGTCGTTAGGCCTGACCGAGTTGCAGTAATTCGGTTGTAACTCCTTCAAGACTCATCAAAATTATTCAAGATTACCTCCATTGGAAAGATAACTCACTACTCTACAACTTTTATGAAGACTATTGAGGCTGAATCCAAACTCAAAGTCCTTGTCCAGCCGCATCTTTCCGGCGTGTCGGATGAATATCACATCCTATTTTACTCCATGACTCCAAATTTCTCCAAATGCCTCCAAAACACCTAGAAGCACTCCAAACATGCAATATGTATTCAAATCTAATGCAAATCCTAATATGAATGCTAAATGAGTGAAAAGGACTCTAAATGAGGTGAAACATATGATGAAACTACACCTAAGTGATGTCAAATGCATGCTAAAACATGCTAAAATACAGAGACATCACCTACTGACGTACGATGGGATGACCGACCCGAAAAGCCATCTGGCTGCTTTTCGCATTGCAGCTGGGCGAATCAAGCTCGATGCAGATGTGATCATGCCAAGCACAATGAAGGAGAAGCTTGAACTGGAGCAGCTTGTAGCCGATGAAGCTAAGAAGAAATGGATTAGCTCAACAACAACGTTTGATCCGGGAATATTAAGACGATCACTTCAACAATTCAAGACAACTTTGTCAACATCTTCTCAACACCATCTCGGGCAGTTTGGTGTGTGCTAATCCAGCCACCTTGGTTGTGATCCAAGCCACCTAAACATTTATCAAGAGAGGTGATATGACTTACACTCTTTTTCCCTTCATTTGGTTTTGTCCCATTGGGTTTTCCAAATAAGGTTTTTAATGAGGTAAGCCATATCACTCACTCATCAGCCTCTTGATAAAGCTTAAGCCCACCTCTATCTCTTATCCAAGTGAAGAAGCCCAAGTCCAATAAAGATATTCAGCGAAACTTGAAGATTTGAAGAGTCATTTTCTTTGTTCAAACTTTGGTTTTTATGCTATGTATTTTTCGAGATTTCCCTTTACTCTTTGGCTGATTTAAACTCTTGTAATGCTTCATTTGTGAGTTATCAAACATCTTTTCATATTCTCAAACTCTCTGAAACTTGTTTGTTCACTCCTTGCTTATTGTGATCGGATCTTCATCCTCACCCAAAGCAAGCCGAAAGTCTTAGGGTCTTTCACAACTCCTAGGAAGTTTCTCTTCGATCCACCCCTTGTTCACCACGTCTAGGGTCTTCACCCATGTACAGAGCAAGCCTGAAAGTCCAAAGGTTCACCATCCCCTTTGGAAGTTTCGCAACAACCCCCCAAGACTCATCGGATCCACTCATTGTTCTTCACCTTTCATCTCTTCCGCATCACTCACTTTATCACCAATCATCACAACCTCTTGGAGAGCATTCAGGGACTTGATCCTCAGCTAGGATCATATCAAGTGGTATCAGATGTGATCATGCCAAGCACAATGAAGGAGAATCTTGAACCGGAGCAGCTTGTAGCCGAGAAAGCTAAGAAGAAATGGATTAGCTCAACAACAACGTTTGATCTGGGAATATTAAGACGATCACTTCAAAAATTCAAGACAACTTTGTCAACATCTTCTCAACACCATCTCGGGCAGTTTGGTGTGTGCTAATCCAGTCACCTTGGTTGTGATCCAAGCCACCTAAACATTTATCAAGAGAGGTGATATGACTTACACTCTTTTTCCCTTCATTTGGTTTTGTCCCAGTGGGTTTTCCAAATAAGGTTTTTAATGAGGTAAGCCATATCACTCACTCATCAGCCTCTTGATAAAGCTTAAGCCCACCTCTATCTCTTATCCAAGTGAAGCAGCCAAAGTCCAATAAAGATATTCAGCCGAAACTTGAAGATTTGAAGAGTCATTTTCTTTGTTCAAACTTTGGTTTTTATGCTATGTATTTTTCGAGATTTCCCTTTACTCTTTGGCTGATTTAAACTCTTGTAATGCTTCATTTGTGAGTTATCAAACATCATTTGATATTCTCAAACTCTCTGAAACTTGTTTGTTCACTCCTTGCTTATTGTGATCGGATCTTCATCCTCACCCAAAGCAAGCCGAAAGTGTTAGGGTCTTTCACATCTCCTAGGAAGTTTCTCTTCGATCCACTCCTTGTTCACCACGTCTAGGGTCTTCACCCACGTACAGAGCAAGCCTGAAAGTCCAAAGGTTCACCATCCCCTTTGGAAGTTTCGCAACAACCCCCCAAGACTCATCGGATCCACTCATTGTTCTTCACCTTTCATCTCTTCCGCATCACTCACCTTATCACCAATCATCACAACCTCTTGGATAGAATTCAGGGACTTTATCCTCAGATAGGTTCATATCAAGTGGTATCAGAGCTGACTCCACGCCAGGTTGTATCTCATCCGATCTTTTATACCTTTTCACATTCCGATCTGTTTTATCTGCTGACTGTTGGAATTTTCATAAATTCATATTGTCTGATAAAATCGTGAGATCTGTTTAATATGCTTCCAATAAGAGTCTAGTATTTGTTAAAATTGATTCTAGAATTTTTGAACATGTTTTGATAATTTTTCGAAGTTGAGTTCGTCGAACAGTCACAATTAGAGGTTATCGGAATTTGAACAGTTATTTTCGTGTTAACTTGCTAGAATTTTTTAAAATCATTGGTTAATTCTAAAATAATGAAATATATTGCATTGAAACCATGATTGAGTCTAGTATTTTTTAAAATTGTCTCTGGAATTGTTGAACGTGATTTGACATTTTATTCTGATTGATCAAGTCAAACTGTCGATTAGGGTTTCTTGCCAAGATAAGTTTTGTTTCTCTTGTTGTGTTGAGCATTTTTACTTGTTACTTGTTTGAATCTGAACAGGTACCATGGTGGGAACCAGCAATGGTGAAGAGGAATCGTCAAACTCCAACAAAGAACTCCTTGATTCCTTAAGAGCCATAATGGACGAAAGTATGGCAACCATGAGAGCTGAATTAGAAAAATCAAGAAGAGCACAGAAGGAACAAGAGCTTAAACCAAAGCCACCAGACAACACATTGAGAACAACTTGGAGCAGCCCACATAAAATATCTCTTACTCCAAAATCCAAATATGTGCTTTGTTCTGAATATCATTCGGCTAATGAACTCTTTAAATTTTCAGGAAAAAGAAGCTACCTAGAGTGCGAAACAAATATGGAAGATTGGTTTTACTATAACCACATCCCAAGAGAAAAGAGGATAGCTCATGCAATTCGCCAACTCACAGGAGAAGCTTATCAATGGTGGATACGAAAGGTTGATGAACGCGAGACTTACAAGGAGCCACCTATCACCTCGTGGAGAGATCTTAAGGAACTAATGAGGAATAAGTATGCACCAAATGGTTTAGTTCCAAAAGAAGCTTACAGTCCTCAGCCAAAGGAAGTATCCAAGAATGTTCTAAATGAGAAAATGAAGGCTAATGTAACCTCTCAACCAAAGAAGGTCGCTGAACAAGTCGTGGTTCACAAGCAAAGCCTAAATCCATCAATTGAAACAAGCAATGAACGTCCAAAGACATGTAAGTCCTCTGATCTTTCAAAATCCAAGGAAGTTACTTGTTATAACTCTCGTAAGAAAGAACATTTTTTCAACATTTGCCTGGAAAAACAAGAGCCGAATATCTCTTCATTAGGATCAAAACTGAGTTCACCAAATTCAAATGGTGGGGTAGTTAATCAAAGTTTAAAAACTTCCAGTTCTTGTATGATGCACTTGGTCTTGTCAAAGGATGATGATTCAGGTCATACTCTGGAGCATAAGGATGACAAAGCTGAAGGAAACATAAAAGAGAAGAATCCACATTCAGTGTCAACCACTTCAAAAGCTTGCCAAGATAACAAGACTGAGCGAAATGACTATGAAAACTTTTTGGTGACTAGACCATATCCAACACCGGCTAGCTGTGTTTCAAATATCACCGTCTCCAAAGCTGAAATGTTACCAAACATCCTACATGGTACTCAGGTAAGTTTAGCTTGCGAGTTTATACGATATTGGAATAATTTCACATTCACTCGTAGCTTCAAACAACTTGTTTTGAATGTTGAAATTTCAAGTATAATACACTTGATTTTGTCTTTAAGTGCCGAGGAAGATACAGGTACCTTAGATGTGTGCACTGACCTGGTAGGAACCACCTCCACATAGAGCTTAACAATGGATCAAAAGGAGAAGCCACCAACTGTTTCACCACCAATCTAGACCCGAGGTAACTATCTTGACTCCCAAAGGCGAATGAAAGCTAACTTACTTTCTCTTGGTGCAGATTGTACAATGGTGAGTTCAAAATATTTTCAAGAAGATAAGACTACTCGTGTGCCATTGCCGGTTCATGAGTTTTATCTTGACAAAATCAAACCCAAAGAGAATCAAGAGCAAGATAAGAAATATAATCTTTTTGCTAGGATTAGTAAGGTTAATGATGCTGAATATTTTGATCATAAAATATTTGTCTCTTTGGATAAATTCTCTTGTGTATCTAACCTTGCACCGGTGCCACCGAGTGAGCTTAACAAATTTTTGCAGGACTTGTTTTTAGGAAACAACTCACGGAAGCTTCCCTTTGATAACTTCCATGAATACAATAAAATGAAAGCTCATACACCAGAGGCGTGGTTAATTTACTTGTGGCTAATGCGGTTTACTGTCCAAGTTGATTATGACCCGTTGAAACAATGGAGAAAGGAACAGCCAGCAAACATTGAGGTGAATTCTTTTGGCATTCGAAAAGGTAATGAAATTATTGTGTATGATGTAATAATTCCAAGGTATGTGTTTCTTTTTGCTCATGAAGCTAGGTTAATGGAAGTTGAAATCATTAAGAGGCTTTATGATTTAAATGATAATTTTAAAAATATGTTTCCATCTTGCGAGGAGTTTGAGCATAAGAAATTCTTTAGGCATGGAGGATTTTTGTTTGATAAAATGTGTGAACCTAATAGAAATTATGTGCTCATAGATATTGCTAATTTCTCTAATTTTGCTAGTGCTTCACCCAAAGCTGAATTATTCTTTGGAGAAATTGTTTATTATGATAGCATTCTGAATTTTAATAAACACTTAGATGATCATATTGAACCTTTGAAATCTGTTTTAGATGATCTAAGTAATAAATTGTGTGCTAGTCGGAATGACTATATTCTTTGCACCTATGATCTCTTGTCTCGAGTCTTTGTTGTGAGGATACAGGATATACAGGATGGAGAGCTAAATTTTCATGCACCTAGGACGTGGCTCTACCATGTTTGGCTTAAGAAAACTGTTGTTCAAATTGTTCTTAAACCAAAGGAGCGTTTGCTAGACATAGAGCATCAAAAGCCAGCAAACGAAGAGGAGAATATTAAGAACTTTGAGATTGGTTACCAGTTTTGGATTTGTATGAAGGAGAAACGTTTTGCAGCCCAAGAGGAGTTCAAACTAATGCAAGAAGGATATTGTTCACTTCGAGTCATAGAACAGATCCATTCCTACAAAATATGCTAGCAAGGTGAGTATATTCCGACTTACTTCAAATATTCTAATTTAATCTTTTTCCTTGCAGATTGTTCGGATTTGAGGTCAAATCCTTTTCAAGTGGGAGAGGATGATGTGATCATGCCAAGCACAATGAAGGAGAAGCTTGAACTGGAGCAGCTTGTAGCCGAGGAAGCTAAGAAGAAATGGATTAGCTCAACAACAACGTTTGATCCGGGAATATTAAGACGATCACTTCAACAATTCAAGACAACTTTGTCAACATCTTCTCAACACCATCTCGGGCAGTTTGGTGTGTGCTAATCCAGCCACCTTGGTTGTGATCCAAGCCACCTAAACATTTATCAAGAGAGGTGATATGACTTACACTCTTTTTCCCTTCATTTGGTTTTGTCCCATTGGGTTTTCCAAATAAGGTTTTTAATGAGGTAAGCCATATCACTCACTCATCAGCCTCTTGATAAAGCTTAAGCCCACCTCTATCTCTTATCCAAGTGAAGAAGCCCAAGTCCAATAAAGATATTCAGCCGAAACTTGAAGATTTGAAGAGTCATTTTCTTTGTTCAAACTTTGGTTTTTATGCTATGTATTTTTCGAGATTTCCCTTTACTCTTTGGCTGATTTAAACTCTTGTAATGCTTCATTTGTGAGTTATCAAACATCTTTTCATATTCTCAAACTCTCTGAAACTTGTTTGTTCACTCCTTGCTTATTGTGATCGGATCTTCATCCTCACCCAAAGCAAGCCGAAAGTCTTAGGGTCTTTCACAACTCCTAGGAAGTTTCTCTTCGATCCACCCCT
>CM051378.1:10784726-10809726 GCA_028015245.1 Cardamine occulta | reverse complement strand
TGTTCACCACGTCTAGGGTCTTCACCCACGTACAGAGCAAGCCTGAAAGTCCAAAGGTTCACCATCCCCTTTGGAAGTTTCGCAACAACCCCCCAAGACTCATCGGATCCACTCATTGTTCTTCACCTTTCATCTCTTCCGCATCACTCACCTTATCACCAATCATCACAACCCCTTGGAGAGCATTCAGGGACTTGATCCTCAGCTAGGATCATATCAGATGCGCTTGAAGAAGATGCAGGTTACTGCATGTTGTTCTCCGAAAATCTTTTTGGCAAGCCATCATGTGGTTTACGCAATTAGAGTCCGCTACAGTTTATAGTTTTTATCAACTATCATCGGCCTTCATCATGCAGTATTCAGTACTCATGGAAAAAAGAAAAATGGATAGTGACCTTCGGAATTTATCTCAGGGTCCTCAGGAAGCTTTGAGAAAACATATTGCCAAATTTAAAGACATCAAGTCCAAAGTCCCAGGAATTTCTCAGACTGCTGCACTGGCAGCTTTTCGGAATGGTTAATCATACGAGAAGATTGGGGTGTGCAGCGGCATATCTATTATATAAGTAAGAGTTTGACAGGCCCGGAAACTTTTAGTAGGGGCTTCTGCTCGTAAACTAAGGCAATATTTTCAATCTCACCTAACAGAGGTTCTCACAACAACCCCTTTGCGCACCATTCTGCATGGCCCTTGCCAGTCAGGATGTTTAGCGAAGTAGGCAGTCAAACTCAATGAACATGAGATAGAGTAAAAGAGTCGGATAAGCGAAAAAGCTCACGTTTTAGCTGACTTTCTTACCAAACTTCCAGCCAATGAAGCAATTTCAGAAGATGAAAATAGAACCTGGAAATTATTCATCGATGGGTCTTCCTCAAGAGAAGGATGTGGAGTTGGAATCGGGTTACAAACACCTACATCGGAAATAATCAAACAGTCGTTCTGACTGTTATTTCCTGCCTCAAATAATGAAACCGAGTATAAGGCACTCATTGCCAGGCTTCGCCTCGCGAATGGAATTAGAGCACAAGAGGTGATCGTTTATTGTGATTCTCAGCTAGTTGTGAGTCAATTAAAAGGAGGATATGCGGCAAATGATTATAAAATGGAAGCATATCTCAAAGCTGTTTCTAGTTTAGATCAAAAGTTCAAAAGATTTGAACTAGTTCATATTCCTCGGAGTCAAAACAGCTCCGTAGATGCATTAGCCGCTTTGGCATCAACTTCAAATCCTGACTTAAAAAGGATAACTCTGGTAGAATGCATTGAAACTCGCAGCATATTGTTTTCGGATGAGACAATGGTAGTTATCAGATTTCAAATTCAATCTGAAAGAGATAAGAGCAACCTGTTGTGACGGAACCCAGAGAACCAGAGTCACAATTGAAAACTACTCAGGAGGAAAACATTCACGAGATACCAATCTCGAAAGATAGTGAACCGGAGTTAGAAGCCAACAAAGTTTTAGAAGAACAAGAGTTCATGCCTAATGAAGCATCCAAATTTGATGCCTCCACGGTTACCAATATCTGAAATCCTGATGTTGAGTTAAGTGACGACTTTTCTGCTAATGATTAGGGGGCTGACTGGAGCGTTCCTATAAAAAGGTACATTCAAAATGGAGAACTACCTAGTGATAAGTGGAAGGCTCGAAAACTCAGAATCATTAGCGCAAATTATTGCATGATTGAAAACTCATTATTAAAGCGCGGTGTAAGTGATCCTTATTTACTGTGCATTCACAGCGAAGGGGTTGACATCATAATGAGTGAAGTCCATCAAGGTCTCTGTGAAAATCATTCGTGTGGAAGATCTATTGTAACGCCCGTGTTCCGGAAATTAATTAATTTAATTAATTTGGAAGTTCTTTTGAGTTTATGAACCTTAGACAAGTCTCGAAAAATTAATTATGGGATGAAATAATCAATTTAGATTTGTTCAGGGGGTGTCATAAATCGAATAGAAAGTTGTGGGATTTTTCTCAAAAGGAAGTCCAACTCATTTTGTTTTCTTTTCTTCTTCTTCCTCCTTTGTCGCCATTTATGGCTGAAAAAGAAAGCTTGGGAGCTTGAGAGTGAGAGCTTGGAGAAGAGAGGAAAAGAGGGAAAGGCTTGGTGAGCTTGTGAGAAGCTTGGATCTTGTGAGATCAAAGGGTCTGGAGCTTTGAGACGCTTGGGAAAAAGGAAGCATTAGAGTGAGGCTAGTTGGCGTGAGCTTTGCAGGAAGAGGAGAAATCTTTCTTGAGCTTTGGGAGTCCATATAGAGCTAGATCCATCCATTCTAAGGTGACTTTTGACAAACGTTATCATTAAGCCATGTGTGGGGGCTTGTGGGGTTGTCCTAAGCTTTGGGGTGTTCTTAGGTTGCTTAGAAACCTTGTGGTCATTTGTGGAGCTTTAGCTAGAGTTTGCTAAGCTTGTGGTGGTTAGAGAACCATGGACTTGTGCTTGTTTTGCCTTGTTAAGCTTTGATTGTGAATTCTTATGCTTGCTTGGTGATTGTGTGTTGTGGTTTCTTGGTGATTCCAGGGCTTGTTGGGAGTGTTTCCCTAGTTTTTTGGTGTGGTATTGCCTTGCTTGGTATGTGTATTGGTTGTGGTTTAGAAATTTGGCTGAGGATTGTGCCTAGGCTAAGTTGAGGAGTTGGGAAATCTTAGTTGCTATCGTCAAAGTGTGGTCGATAGGGCGAGGTCGATATGAGCTATCAACTAGGGCAGGTCGATAGAGCGAAGTCGATAGATCCTGGTGGATGTTTTCATAGTGCTTATCGATCAGGTGTGGTCGATAGAGCGTAGTCGATAGGTTGTATCGACTAGGGCAGGTCAAAAAGTTGGTCGATAGATCTTGCTGGGTATTTTTGCTAGTGCTTAACGATAAGGTGTGGTCGATAGGGTTTATAAACTAGGTGTGATCAATAGGTAAGTCGATGAGTTTCTTTGGATGTTTTTTAGGATGGCTATCGACCAGGTGTGTTCGATAGGTTTAGGCCGATAGTGGCTATCGACCAGGTGTGGTTGATAGGGATATCGAGGGTGTTGGTCGATAGGTTGTGGTCAATTGACCGTGTTGTTCTGTGACTTGTATTTTTAGCATTTCTTGATGTTGTGAATTGCCAGGTGGTTAGTCGTGGATGTGTTTGATTAGCTTTGCATAAAGTTGCATGTTAGCTGATTGTTTTGAAGTAATACGTGGTGTTATTATTTCATGTTAGTGTGGTTGTTTGAATTGCGTGGGCTTTCATATAACTTGTTGTTGGGAGGATCAATCTCACTCAGCGTTTGGTTTACCAAATGTTGATGCATCACTTTTGTCGATGCAGGTAAAAATAAAACGTGATCGTGGAATCGAGGCAGTCAGGAGGGGATGATTTGGACCCGGTAGTTTTGTGGTTTTTGTACCTTTCGTAGAATTGCT
Organism: Cardamine occulta; assembly: GCA_028015245.1. Lineage (NCBI taxonomy): Eukaryota > Viridiplantae > Streptophyta > Magnoliopsida > Brassicales > Brassicaceae > Cardamine > Cardamine occulta. Next base: position 10,806,315 of record CM051378.1, on the reverse strand, counting down.
AGAACTGGTAGAACTGTTGACCATGAGTGGGCGATGAGTCGCATGCGAGTCAGGTTGGGTAAGAGGGTTTGGCCCGTGTGAGTACCGGTGTGGCTGGTGTTCCAAAGGGTGATGTGGGTATAGCAGCAAGTGCTGCTGGTTTAGCAGCAAGTGCTGCTGGTTTAGCAGCAGGTGATGCTCAGGCCCGAGATGATCATCTTGCTGATATCTTGACATTGTTGATGGAGCGGTTACTAGAGAGGGTACCAGCTGAGGCTCATGTGGTACCACCAATGGTTATTGAGGTTCAGCCTCAGGTTGCAGCTGCGGTTGCTGAGGAGCTCCCATCCTACCTCAGGATGATGGAGCAGATGCAGAGGATAGACACGGAGTTTTTCTCTGGAGTTTCTAATCCTGAGGACGCTGATGCGTGGTTGAGGAGGATAGAGAGGAATTTCCTCTTGAGCAGGTGTCCCGTGGGATACCAAGTGGACATTGCGGTCCATTATTTTGAGGGTGATGCGCATCTCTGGTGGAGGGGTGTGGTAGCCTGGAGAGTTCAGGCCAAGATGGCTTGGGCGGATTTTGTGGAGGAGTTTAACTCTAAGTACTTCCCTCAGGAGGCTTTTAACCGGTTTGCGAGATTGACTCAGGGGGATCAGTCGGTACATGAGTATGAGGTGAAGTTTAACCGGCTCGAGTCTTATATTAGATGGGCGGTTGAGAGTGAGTCGGCCCATGTGCAGAGATTCTTGATGGATCTTAGGGTTGACTTGTAGAATCGTTGCATGGTTAAGGCTTTTTGAACGGTTAGTGAGTTGGTTGAGACTGCAGCATTGCTTGAGGAGGGTCTGAAAAATGAGGTGCTAGCGGTTACACCGAGCTTTCAGGCGAGATCAGTGGAGCAGTAGTCTGGTCCGAGCATAGGTGGTAAGCCTATGCAAGGACAAAAGCTGAAGCGGGATGGCACTTCGAGAGGCAGTCGGGGTATGAGTGGATTCTCGGGTGTGCTTTCAGTGCAAGGAGGCGGGGCATAATAGACCTCAGTGTCCCAAGCTGCGGCAGAGTGAGGCAACAGTGGTGCAGCTCGTTAGTCCGGTGGCAGCAGCACCTCGAGTGTATTCCATCGTCGAGTCTAGAAAGCCGAGTTCCAGGCGGATTACAAGTATTTTCTTATATTCATCTAAGTTTAATTCTCTGTTGGGGGATTTATGTTGCTTGTTGGGGTGTTAAGGTTCTAGGCACATGTATATGTGCAGGGACCTTGTGTCTTGGGGGTGTTGAGTGTCATGTGTTGTTTGACACAAGAGCATCGCATTGCTTCGTTACTCCAGAAATGGCCGAGAAGGCTAATGTTCGAAGCGAGCCCGGTTTAAGTTTGGGTTTCATGGAGGTTACCGGAGGGAAGCTCCTGATGATTCACGGTCGGGTTAGAGACGTGGATGTTCAGGTAGCTGGAGACTCTATAACTGCCAATTTGATTATCTTCTCCTTAGAGCTGTACAATGTCATTGTTGGCATGGATTAGCTCAGGAAATTCAGAGCGCATCTGGATTGTCACCGAGGGCGTGTCAAGTTCGACAGAGGCAAGGGGAGGTTGGTGTATCAGAGTATTAGACTGACTTCTGGGAGTCTTGTGATCTCGGTTATGCAAGCCGAGCGTATGATCGAGAGGTTGTGAGGTATATTTGGCTACCATTTATTTGCCGGAGGCTGTTGGAGAGGTTAAGGTGCAGGATATTCAAGTCGTTCGGGAGTTCCAAGATGTGTTTCAGTCATTGCAAGGGTTACCACCATCTAGGTCGGATCCTTTCACGATTGAGTTGGAACCGGGGATCACACTGAAATCCAAAGCTCCTTTTAAGATGGCTCCAGCAGAGATAATAGAGCTGAAGAAGCAGCTGGAGTAGTTGCTGAGTAAGGGGTTTATTCGCCCGAGTACTTCACGGTTGGGAGCACCGGTGTTGTTTGTGAAGAAGAAGGACGAGAGTTTTTGGTTCTCCATTGACTACCGGGATATCATCAGATTCCTATCGATGAGGAGAATATCCGGAAGACGGCTTTTAGATCTCGTTATGGCCACTACGAGTTTGTGGTGATGGTATTTGGGTTGACAAATGCACCAGCTGCATTTATGAGATTGATGGACAACGTTTTCTAAGAGTATCTAGATGACTTTGTGATCATCTTTATCGATGATATCTTGTTGTATTGGAAGAGCCTAGAGCAGTATGAGGTACATCTGCGTGTGGTTCTTGCGAAGCTGTGGGAACAGAAGTTGTTTGCTAAGTTGAGCAAGTGTAACTTCTGGCAGCGGATGATTGGTTTTCTGGGTCACATTATCTCTGCGGAAGGGGTTTCGATGGATCTAGAGAAGGTTCGGGCCATAAGTGCTTGACCGAGGCCGAGGAATGCCACGGAGATGAAGAGTTTTCTTGGGTTGGCAAGTTATTATTGGCGGTTCGTTAAGGGTTTCACGAGTTTAGCTAAGTCTATGACGTAGCTGACGGGAAAGAATGTTCCTTTCGTATAGTCCTCGGAGTGCTAGGAAAGTTTTGCGAAACTGAAGGCCTTGTTGACTAGTACTCCAGTATTGGCATTGCCTGAACCTATAACACCCCGACCGCCTCCATCCGTGAGCACCTCCACGACCTCTAGGGGCCCCACGCCCTATCCAGGCCTCGTGAGCACTCGACGTCCCCTCTAGGTACTGCACTCACCCTCGTCAGACTGCCGGTTTGTTATCTCCCGAGGCTCTACAGACTTGTTACCATCCCTACAAATCACCACATGATCTTTCCCTGTGCTTTGGCCTCACTCACACGGTACCGACAATCACTTCCCGGTAGGTCACGCATCCTAGTGCTACTCCAGTCCAAGCACGCTTAACTCTGGAGTTCTCTCAGGACAAGTGACAGAAAAGATATGTGCACTTTGGTGATATAGGTAGCCAAATCAAATCTCTTAACTTCCTCTCAGAAACCGGGATGTTACAACTCACCCCCACTAACAGACCGCAACGTCCTCGTTGCGCACCCATTGCCCTCAGGACTGCCTCCCGGGTCAGAACCGGTTTGACATAACCTAGAGCTCTGATACCACTTATAATGCCCCTGCACTGGCTTGTCGCCCTTAACACACCGTAGAATAAAGCACATTAAACATAAGGTTAGCAATTCCAATAATTACTTTAATCTAACACCTCATAGGAATAAATTTGCTAACCTTGCTTGAACCGGGCTGATACTGAGGCTTCTTTGCCTGAAGGTTCGGGCTGACTACCACAACCTCGATCCTCAGACCCTCCTCGATCAACGCGGCCTTTTCGACCAATTCTTCAACCGTGCCAAATGATCTCACCAAGCAAAGGTTCCTCAACTCGGACCGAAGGCCTCTCATGAACCGTTGCACCTGGACCTGCTCATCCTCCATAGCCCGACCAGCGTACACTTTGAGACGGTTGAACTCTGTCTCATACTCTCGAACCGTCCGGTTCCCCTGAGACAGCTCCAAAAACCGACTCTCCAACCGGTCTAACGCCTCCTGAGGAAAATACTTGGAGTTAAACTCCGCCACAAAATCCTCCCAAGACATCTCGGTTTGGACCCTTCTGGCTACAACACCTCTCCACCAGAGATGTGCATCCCCTTCCAGATAGTGGACTGTGAGATCAACCCGGTATCCCTCGGGACACCTAATAGAACCGAAATTCCTCTCCATCCGCATCCTCCACTCATCTGCCTCTTCAGGCTGGGCACCACCAGGGAAAAATCCCGTGCCAATCCTCTGCAACTGCTCCATCATCTTAAGAATGAGGTTCTGGTTTCGGTGTATAGCTGTATGCTATGCGGTTTATTTTTGTATTGTCATTTTGAAGGGACAAGTACATTGTGAATGTGTAATAAGATGAGTATTGTGTGTTAGTGATGACTTTGGGAGTCATGGGTCCGTATTACGTCTTGGTGTTAAAAGCGTTAATACAGGAAAATAATAAGAAGGTTGTTCTTATTATTGGTTGCTAGTGTTACATTACCGGTTTGAGATAGGTGTTAGTTGGCAGGACTGAACTAGTCATGAGAGTGCCCTATGTGTTTGGGTATAGGTGCGGTGGCCTGGTTGTTGGCTATCCACGGTGGATATTCCGGGTGAGGAATGTGGGTGATGCCGGTGTTGCCTTGCGAGGAGTTACATGGATCACGGGAGATAGATCGGTCGATGGGCTTATAGACGTGTGAGTTACTGCTCGAGGAGAGGAATAGTTCCTCTGGCGCCGATATCTCAAAGGACTGTGGGTCTTGAGAGTGTGACTGGCGGTGTACCCAGACTCGGAGATACGGTGGTGTCTTGAGTGCTGTGGTATGGTTGATACCTTGTGAGGTATGGTAGATTTCCTATGGGATATGGCAGACGCTCAGAACTCGGAGATACTGCGGTGTCTTGGGTGATGGGGCGGGGTCTGTGAGTGAGCAATAAACACATGCGATGTTGCGGCGTCAGTAAGCACAAGTACTGAACGAGAAGCCTCAGAGGTTAGTTGGACCTCGGTTGTACATGCGTGTGCATGTGTGAGAGTGTGTTTTGACCGGGAATTGATCAAGGTGTTGGAAGTATTGCGATGATTATGAGTTAAGTCCAGGGTTATAGACGGATTTTTGGGCCTTGTAGGGGTGACTATCATTCTCATTCGAACCTCTGGCTCTGATACCAAATTAAAACGACCGCACCTTTTTTTTTTTTTTAAACAGATAATAATATCCCCATAAATATTAAAATCCTTCAATTTCAATTAAATTAAATAATTCAATTTAACCAACTTAAACCATCAAATAATCACACAAAAACTCAACCATAAATTAATTCATTGATTAAACATGATTAAAATCACCACAATTAATTACCCAAATTTTGAAACCTAAATCACATTACTTCCAAAATTATTAAATAATTTAACCAAATTTCTAACATGATTTTAACTCCAAAAATCATAAAAATAAATAATTCGCAACAATTCAACAATTATTCGAATTAAACAAAATAAACCATAAAAACCTCAACCGAGTTCTAGATCATCCCCTCTTCCTAGCCATGATCCCATGGTCACACTTTTTCTTTTTCTGCATCAAATAAAAGGAGATGCATAAGTATTTCGATAAATACTTAGTGAGGCAATCCTCCCATCTACAAGCTATACACAGAAACGATTTAAAATATTTAACGTATTTAAACATGAAATACCACATTAAATCAACCATTTCACGAACACTCGAACTAGATCCACCCGAAATCATACACGACCTAAATTCATGCAAAACACATTAAATATTTAAATCATTTAGATAAGCTTATGGTCCTGCACTCACCTTAGCCAAACACAAAAATTTCTGCGACAAAATACGCAATTTTCCGAAACTCCCCGGGACGAATAAACCCTAAGTTTCCCAAACGCAGACCTAAAAAGATAATAAAATATTGAAACTTAATCACCAAGCAACTAAACCAACTACACCACTTTAATAATCACAAAAGGACAAAACATGATTCACTCATGAATCATCTTCTCCCTCCAACTCTGCAACAACATCACATCACGATCAACGTTTTCACGACCTAAACACCATCACCGACGTCACCGTTCAACACCGTCACGGCAACGTCATCAACAACAACAACATCAAAACAACTAAGGCAGAGGGGAGATTCTTACCAAGACGGAGACTCGAGCTTCTCTCATACGGCGACAACGTACCCGTCCAACAATGATCGCCTGCACCACACGATCAATGCCAAGGACACTCCGTTTCTTCTCCTCACGCCCAGGCTCGACTCCTCTCTCTCTCATCAGGGACAGCTAGGTTTGACGAAGAGGGAGATACACACGTTGATACGCGTATATATATATCAAGTTTTCGTATTACACCAAACAGTCCTCCAATTTCTGACAATTTCGCAATTGACCCCAATACTTTTAAAACGATCAATTTAACCCCTCTGAAAACTTTCAATTCGACCAATTTGATCCTTAACTTTCCGAAATAACAACTCAGAATTTCCATTTCCGGAACACGGGCGTTACAACTCACCCCCACTAACAGACCGCAACGTCCTCGTTGCGCACCCATCGCCCTCAGGACTGCCTCCTGGGTCAGAACCGGTTTGACATAACCTAGAGCTCTGATACCACTTATAACGCCCCGACCGCCTCCGTCCGTGAGCACCTCCACGACCTCTAGGGGCCCCACGCCCTATCCAGGGCTCGTGAGCACTCGACGTCCCCTCTAGGTACTGCACTCAACCTCGTCTGACGGCCGGTTTGTTATCTCCCGAGGCTCTACAGACTTGTTACCATCCCTACAAATCACCACTTGATCTTTCCCCGTGTTTTGGCCTCACTCACACGGTACCGACAATCACTTCCCGGTAGGTCACCCATCCTAGTGCTACTCCAGTCCAAGCACGCTTAACATTGGAGTTCTCTCAGGACAAGTGACGGAAAAGATAAGTGCACTTTGGTGATATAGGTAGCCAAATCAAATCTCTTAACCTCCTCTCAGAAACCGGGATGTTACAGAACCAGGCGAGCCTTACGTGGTGTATACTGATGCATCAGGAGTTGGTCTTAGTTGTGTGTTGATGCAGCGGGGGAAGGTTATTGCCTATGCTTCACGGCAGCTACAGAAGTATGAGGGCAACTACCCTATCCATGATCTTAAGATTGCTGCGGTGGTTTTCGCTTTAAAGATTTGGAGATCTTATCTTTATGGCGAAAAGGTGCAGGTTTTCACAGATCATAAGAGTCTGAAGTACATTTTCACTCAGCCTGAGTTGTATTTGAGGCAGAGGTGCTGGATGGAGCTAGTAGTTGATTATGATCTGGAGATAGCTAATATTGTTGCACATGTGTTGAGTCGGAAGTGGGTGGCTTTGGCTCGGAAGCATGAGGTTGAGTCTTTTGTAAACAAGATAAGCACATTGTGGTTATGTGTTGTATCTTAGGAACCTTTGGGCTTAGAGGCAGCTAATCACGCGGATCTTTTGAGCTGAGTTCGTTTGGCTCAGGAGAAAGATGTGGGATTGGTTAAGGCTTCGAGAGAAGCGGGTTCTGAGTATCAGGTATCTATGAATGACACTATCCTTGTGAATGGGAGGGTATGAATAACTTTGGACGAGGATTTGAGGTGAGAGATCCTGAGTGAGGCTCATGCGAGTATGTTCTAGATTCATTCCCGAGCGATGAACTAAGATGTACCGGGATCTTAAGCGATATTATCATTGGATCGGGATGAAAAAGGATGTTGCTAACTAGGTTGCGGCGTGCAACGTGTGCCAGTTGGTGAAGCACCAGGTCCCGAGTGGTTTGTTATAGAGTTTACCCATTCCAGAGTGGAAGTGGGATATGATCACGATGGATTTCATGGTGGGCTTACCAGTTTCTCGTACCAAGGATGCTATTTGAGTCATCGTTGATCGATTGACCAAGTGTGCACATTTTTTGGCCATTAAGAAGACCGATGGGTCTGTGGTATTAGCTAGAAAGTACGTGCAGGAGATTGTGAGATTGTATGGAGTACCGGTGAGCATTGTCTCGGACCGGGATCCTAAGTTCACATCTGAGTTTTGGAATGCGTTTCAGGCGGAGATGGGCACGAGGGTGCACATGAGTACGGCTTATGATCCTCAGACAGATGGGCAGTCTGAGAAGACCATCCAAACTCTGGAGGATTTGTTGAGGATGTGTGTGCTGGATTGGGGTGGTCATTGGGTTGATCACTTAAGCTTGGTAGAGTTTGCGTATAACAATAGCTACCAGGCGAGTATTGGGATGGCTCCATATGAGGCTCTGTATGGGAGGCCGTGTCGTACACCAAAAGAGTTATGCCGATAAGAGGCGGGAAGAGCTTGTGTTTGAGGTGGGAGATAGAATGTATCTCAAGATGGCTTTGCTGACAGGTCCGAACAGGTCCATTACTATGACTAAGTTGAGTCCGAGGTATATAGGGTCGTTCTGGATTGTAGAGCGTGTTGGACCGGTAGCGTATCGGTTAAACTTACCCGAGATTATGCAGGCATTTCATAACGTCTTCCATGTGTCGATGCTGAAGAATGTTTGCATAGGGGTGACAAGATATTGGCGAAGATTCCGTCAGATCTAAAGCCCAATATGACCGCTGAGGCGAGACCTTTGAGAGTTCTCGAGCGGAGGGTCAAGGAGCTTCGTCGGAAGAAGATTCCGATGATGCGAGTTCTGTGGGACTGTGACGGAATGCAAAAGGAAACTTGGGAGCCAGAGGATAGGATGGTAACGAGGTTCCAGAAGTTGTTCCAGAAACAAGCTGCGGCTTGAGTTCCATTGAGAGGTTCCAATTTCGGTGTGTAGTTGTATGCTATGTGTTTTCATTTTGTATTTTCGTTGTGTATAATGATGTTACATTATGAGTGTTTAATAAGATGAGTATTTCTTATTATTGATGACTTTAGAGTCATGGTTATGTATTTCGTTTTGGTGGTAAAAAGCGATAATGCATGTCAGTAATAAGATGGTAGCTCTTATTGCTGATGGCACGAGTGTCATGGGGGGGATTTTTATAAAAATTTAAAAGCTTGGTTCATAATCGGGAAGAGATTATGGTGTACCCGAAGCGACGGGGTATAGGTACAATAGCCGGTTATGGGTTATGCATGGTAGATATTCTGGGTGCAGAATTGGGTGATGCCGGTGTTACCTTACGAGGATTACACGGGAGGTAGTTTAGTCGAGGTGCTTATATATGTGTGACTTATTGTTTGACGAGAGGACTAGTTCCTGTAGTGCTGATAGCTTAAAGGACTGCGTGTCTTGAGAGTGCGACTGGCGATGTACCCAGACTCGTAAGGTGTATAGCCTAGAGTGATATGTGATATTGTGGATTCGTAAGGTGTATATCCTAGACGTAGGATATATTGCCCAGAGTTAAGGGGTATGGGATATCGAAACTCATGTAGGTTATATCACCCCGAGTGGAGAGGTATGGCAGATACCCAGAACTCGGAGATGTTGCGGTGTCTTGGGTTCTGTGGTATAGGTAATATCTTTCGAGATATGGTGGATATCCTGTGGGGTATGGCAGATGCTCAACACTCGGAGATGTTGCGGTGTCTTGGGTATTGGGGTTTGGTCTGTGAGTGAGCAATAAGCATATATGATGTTGCGGTGTTGTAAGCATAGTTACTTAGTGTGAAACCTCGGAGGTTAGTTATAGATGTACATGCGTGTACATGTCTGTGAGTGTGTTGATCGGGTTGGTCAGGGGGTAGTGTGAAAACCTCAGAGATTCGTAGTTAATCTCGTATGTTGGCCGTGATGGTCAGAAGGTAGTGTGAAGCCTCAGAGGGTGGTAGTAAACCTTGTGTGTGTGTTGACTTGGCCGGATTGGTTGAGGGTTAAGTAATTGTTGCGACGATTAAGGTTCATTGGAGATCAATGGTAACGTAAGATTCAAAGACGAATCTATGTTAGTGGGGGAGAACTGCAACGTCCGTGTTCTGGAAATTAATTAATTTAATTAATTTGGAAGTTCTTTCGAGTTTGTGAACCTTAGACAAGTGTCGAGAAATTCATTATGGGGTGAAATAATCAATTTAGATTTGTTCCGGGGGTGTCATAAATTGTGGGGTTTTTCTCAAACGGAAGTCAAAATCATTTTGTTTTCTCTTCTTCTTCTTCCTCCTTTGTCACCATTTGTGGCTGAAAAAGAAAGCTTGGGATCTTAAGAGTGAGAGCTTGGAGAAGAGAGGAGAAGAAAGAAAGGCTTGGTGAGCTTTTGAGAAGCTTGGATCAAAGGGTGTGGAGCTTTGAGCTTTGGAGGAAGAGGAGAGATCTTTCTTGAGCTTAGGGAGTCCATCTAAGGCTAGATCCATCCATTCTAAGGTGAGTTATGACAAAAGGCTATCATTAAGCCATGTGTGGGGGCTTGTGCGGTTGTCCTAAGCTTTGGGGTGTTCCTAGGTTACTTAGAAACCTTGTGGTCATTTGTGGAGCTTTAGCTAGAGTTTGCTAAACTTGTGGTGGTTAGAGAACCATGGATTTGTGCTTGTTTTGCCTTGTTAAGCTTTGATTGTGAATTCTTATGCTTGCTTGGTGATTGTGTGTTGTGGTTTCTTGGTGATTCCATGGCTTGTTAGGAGTGTTTCCCTAGTTTCTTGGTGTGGTATTGCCTTGCTTTGTATGTGTATTGGTTGTGGTTTAGAGGTTTGGCCTTAGGATTGTGCCTAGGCTAAGTTGAGGAGTTGGGAAATCATACTTGCTATCGACAAGGTGTGGTCGATAGGGCGAGGTCGATATGAGCTATCGACTAGGGCATGTCGATAGAGCGAGGTCGATATATCCTGGTGAATGTTTTCCTAGTGCTTATCAATCAGGTGTGGTCGATAGAGCGTAGTCAATAGGTTGTATCGACTAGGGCAGGTCGATAGGTTGGCCGATATGTTTATGCTAGATGTTTTTCCTAGTGCTTATCGATCAGGTGTGGTCGATAGAGCGAGGTCGATAGGGTGTATCGACTAGGTGTGATCAATTGGTAAGTCGATGAGTTTTTTGGGATGGCTTTTAGGATGGCTATCAACCAGGTATGGTCGATAGGTCTAGGCCGATAGTGGCTATCGACCAGGTGTGGTCGATAGGGGGTATCGAGGGTGTTGGTTGATAGATTGTAGTCGATTGACCATGTTGTTTTGTGACCTATGTTTTTAGCATTTCTTGATGTTGTGAATTGCTAGGTGGTTAGTCATGGATGTGTTTGATTAGCTTTGCATAAGGTTGCATGTTAGCTGATTGTTTTGAAGTAATACATGGTGTTATTATTTCATGTTGGTGTGGTTGTTTGAATTGCTTGGGCTTTCATATAACCTTTTGTTGGGAGGAGTAATCTCACTCAGCGTTTGGTTTACCAAATGTTGATGCATCACTTTTGTCGATGCAGGTAAAGATAAAGCGTGATTGTGGAATCGAGGCAGTGAGGAGGGGATGATTAGGACCCGGTAGTTTTGTGGTTTTTGTAGCTTTCGTAAGATTGCTAGAACCGGTAGAGCTGTTGGCCATGCGTGGTCATTGATGTTGGTTAAATGTTAATTAAGAGGTGGAATATTATTTGTATGGGCACTTAATATTTCTTAATTGCATAAAAAAAAAAAGTACGGTCGTCACATCTATTGCATTCAAGATTAAACGTCTTGGATACTTCTGGCCTACAATGATCGCTGATTGTGCAGACTATACTAGGCGATGTGCGAAGTGTCAGCAACACGCTCCATTGATTCATCAACCTTCCGAGCTACTTTCATCAATAGCAGCTCGATATCCATTCATGAGCTGGTCTATGGATATTATCAAACCTATGCACATGTCGATCCGAGGGGTACAACATCTACTTGTTTTAACATACTACTTCTCCAAATGGATCGAGGCAGAAGCATATCCATTCATAAAGAATTCTGTCGTAAAAACCTTTTTGTGGAAAAACAAAATTTACTAGTATGGAGTTCCTTATGAGATTGTAACCGATAATGTTTCAGAGTTTATTTTAAAGGATTTTGAAGATTTCATCTCAACATGGGAAATTAAAATGAGTTATTCAACTCCAAGGTACTGCAGGAAACGGCCAAGCCGAGGCAGCAAACAAATCTGTTTTAAGTAATCTTAAAAAGAGGCTCGGTTTGTATAAAAAGGGATGGTACAAAGAACTTCAACCTGTTTTATGGGCATACCGAATAACGCCTCGCAGAGCAAGCGGAGAAACCCCCTTCTCTCTTGTATATAGAATGGAAGCTGTAGTTCCTACTAAACTAAATGTTCCAGGGCTTCGACGAAACAAACTATCTCTTAATGATCCACTTAATGATCAAATGATGCAGGATGCTTTAGACAAAATTGACGAGCGAAGAGATCAAGCATTAATTTGTCTCCAAAATTACCAGCTGGCAACTGCACGATATTACAACTGAAAGATCAAGAATCAACCTTTAAAAGTGGGTGATCTCGTTCTTCGAAGAGTATTCGAGAATACAAAAGACGAAAGGGCTGGTAAAATTGGAATTAATTGAGAAGGTCCTTACCAAGTAACAGAGATAATTCGCAATGCTGTTTACCGATTGCCAAACCATGATTGCCAAACCATCAAGGAGAACCATTTTGGCGTCCTTGGAATATTCTCAATCTTAAGAAGTTTTACATTTGAACTATTTTCTATGTAAAATGAACTACGACTTGGCATGATCCCGATTATGGGTTCGTAGGCAGCCCTTTTTCGTGGGCACAGCTATCCAATAAAATCAATATAACTCTTATTATATTATTGTGAGAGCTACATCATAGTTCGAACATAAACCAAAATAAAAGCAAGTACTTGAGATCTTGTGAGCCGAAGCTCTAATCCTTTTCGCAAAGTATTTCAGCACCTTGCCCTGTGAGGTCTACAATGTCTCAGATACATGAAGGAATATAAAGACTAAAGTCCTCAAATCGCAAAGTAATCCAGTCCGAAAGGTGCACTTCGAGCACACATACTTCCCTAGAGATGCGAAAAATCTGTTTTTCCATCTCACAGACCCTGGCCTTCAGAAAATCTCTTTCTTTAATCACTTCTTTGTATTTGACGACTAACTAAGAGAAGACAAGAAATTATATAAGAGTCTAAGGGTTTGTTACAAGGAAACTCAAGCACATACCTTCTGAATAAATTTTAGTGCAATCTTCTAATTATAAGGAGAAAGCTTTTCAATCAAACCGCATGACATCGTCACATTGGTCCCCCATCCTATCGGATTAATGTTTGAACCTTTAAAAGCACTCAAAGCGGTATTAAGACCCTTATGACTGCAAATAGGCTTCGCTGAATTGCCATATCAGGTATAAAATGACTCCTGTCACTAGCACCATAAGTCATCACCTGTTAGATTACGTTGCAAACAACGTCTAATCTCCATATTCAAAATCAAGTAACACTACATATTCAGTCCAAATCAAAATCAGATGTGTCATCCATCAATGGCATTGATTTATTCACCAAATCCCAAGATTAATGAAATCTTTGTCAAATGGGAAGTCTATATTCACACTTAAATGGGAAAATAATGAAAGTTTGAAATTGAGGTTTAATCGAAAAACCCAACTCTTCATTACCAATTCGGAGTCGAATTTGTTTATCTGGCCCAAAGGTCATCTAGGCCCATCTCCTATCTTAAAAGAGTTCATCAAGGAATATTAAAGATACGGAAAAATAGCTCGGGCAGCGAACTAAGTATCAGTTCGCATCTTTTGTACAAACATTAATTGGGGCACCCGAATTCCATGACCGAACTGACAAATATTTCATAACCCGAGCTCCATTCTCTCGAACATTTCATAAGCCGAGCTCCATACTCGGATTTTACCGAGGATAACTGGTTATAGTCTTCCTTTAAAAACGGTAAGAGTCTGATCAACACATTCCCTTGAAAACAACTCTTCCCAGTGTTAATGAACAAAAGTCAGACTTTGCAAACTTGACACGTTTGTTCTAAAAAAATGTTTAACTTCAAAAGTAAAAAAAGTCTTAAAAATAAAGTCTCAATAGGCAACAAGGAAACAAAATACAAGTTTAATTCCACAAGCCATATCTGGCAATACAAGGGGACAAACCCCCTAAAAAACAATGTGGATAGCCACAGTTAAATCTCAACAGGTTCTTCCGACGAGATAGGTGTTTCTCTAGACACATTTGGAGGGCCACAAATTTGAGTAATTTCATCCACCATGGGTTCCAAATCCTGTAAGTCATAAGGAGTTAAGACTTGTTCAAATGCAAATATTTGTGCCATGAATATTACTAGTCGATTACCATATCAGTCGCTTGCGGAGCATCAAACGCTTCAGTCACGGTAGCTTCAGAATTCTGAGCAGCTTCCTTGGGCAAAGTAAAGTCATTATTTGGAAGAGGGGGAGTGTGCGCAAAGGCTGACACCAACTCTTCAAAATTAATAAGCAGATTTGGGTTGGCTGCTAAATCTGACTAAGCCATTGCAAGCGAAGACGTAACACTACTCATGTCGCCCTTTAACAATAATGTGCCTTTTGAGAGCTTTTCATGCATATCCTTGTTGCTCTTCAATTCATTAACATCCTATTGGGCTATTAATCTCCTTTTCACAATTTGGTGTAATCGTTCACTTGAGAAAGAACAGTCCTGCCCTTATTCCTGATTTCTTTCTTGGCAATACTAGTAGATTCTCTCAAGGCCTGATCTTGTGAGGAACCAATGGAAGAACCTGATGATGAAGCATCTCTAGAAGAGTTTCCCAAAGCTCCTACTGAATCTTTAGAATGGACCCTGAAAAGAGATCACCTAACTGATGAGGAGGAATTCCATCTTGAAGAACAAGCACTGGAGATCCAGTTGGAGGATCCAACAAGGGAGAGTGCCGAGTCTAATGAGATGTTGGCTTAGGAAGGTTCAATTACAGAAGGTATGGCATTTGTGGAAGAAAGTACAGCTCAGACTCGACCACCTGACTCGACGTGCAACTCGAGTCAAAGCTTTGGAGGGCCAGAAAAGGTTGACTTGACCCCTACGCTCGATCAACCACTCGAGTCAATCCAAGTTTCACGGAATGATACCATCAGGGCTCTGAAGGAAGCTGTGGCTAATTTCACCAGTCAAGTAGAGGAATTGAATTTTTAAGTGCAAGAAATCAAGGGTAATGATAGTAGCTCCTTTCCCAGGAAGGTTACCAAGAAAATAATTGGACCAGGGCTGAGTAGACCTTTCATCATGGCCACAAGAGCATTGTCTTACCGTCAACTATCAAGGACCATTCAAGAGGGGACCTCAGAGCCTCTCTATGATCCCCCACCAACATGAAAAGAGTGTGAAAATTCAAGATATGTGACTTAAAAAAAGCTCACTTGGGAGGAAATCTGTAGCTCGGTCAATGCATTGACTCACCAGTCAACTCGAATCAACTGATCGAGTCAACCAGGTTTATCCAGAATCTCGGGTTTTAATCATTACCACTCAATTTTTCTTATCCAAAACCCTATCTGCTTTATTTTGAAAACCCCACACGCTTCTCTCTCTCTCTCACAATCATTTTCGCGATGTATCATCTCTCTAAAATCAATTTCAACCTTTGCTCTCTAAGATTTTTCAACTTTTCATTTCAATTTTCAATAATCTAGCAACAATGTTTAGCTCATCATACGAATCTGAAGCACCCAAGTAAGTATCTTGAACTCTTAGATTCAATTTTGCAGATTTTTTGGGTTGATGCATATTCTTAAATTTTCTGGGTTGAGATTTTGTGTACCATTGTTGATTAGAATTGATGATTGACAGCTTAGGGGGATAGATACTGAATTACAATCGGTTTTTATGGTTAAAATTTTATGGGTTTGTGAATTTCATGGTTTTTAAATTAGTATTGAACCATAACTTGATAATGTTTAGATTTTGGAATTCACATCTCGGTAAACTTGTTTTAAGAATAAAATTGCATTTGCTGAATTGATTTGATAAATCTAACTAGTTTAGGAAAATTCTTGGAAATTTAATAATGATTAAACCAGTTAAAATAATTACCCTATTTGAAATCAATTAATTGATTGATGTTTGAGTACTGTTGTTGTGGATAATGGAGTTTAAACTGAATGCTTGCTTGTTGATATCATGTTTGAAAACTGAAATTGAATTTATTTGGTTGGGTCAACTTGACCTGCTATTCTCGACCTGAGAAGTCGATTTAATATAAACATATATTTTTCAGAAATTTTCATGTTGCTCGACTTGACTCGTCGAGTCCAGCAATCGACTCTGTGGAGTTGAGAAATTTTTTCTGAAAATCCTGAATTGACTCGATTAGAGAGCTCGAGCTAACAGGTCGACTCAAGAAAACTATGACTAATTCTTCAACTTTTTATCAATTTCAGGAACTCTAACGAGACAAGTATGAGCCAAGCAAGAGCAGCAGTTGAGCTAGGAGCTTCTCCAAAGTGAGAGCAACAACCAAACCTCATGGGAAATTAAAGGTCCAGTGCTACAAGATGATGAAGAAGTGGCTATGCAGTTCTCAGAGGACAAGAAGCATATTGCTCAGGGTAAGAAACCCTTGAAGCCTAAGAACACACTCTGTGACTTTCTGATGCTCTGAAACTGTCCACAAAAGGGTTTTGATCTTCATTATGTCCTTTTTGCTCTAAAACTACCAAGTGTCTCCAAGAAGTGGAAATGGTGGAAAGTAGCCTTGAAGCATCCATAATCACTTGTTTCTTCATGGAATCCCTAATAAAAACATATGAAATATGGGAAAAAACACGAGGATATCAACTCAAAAACTTGATGTGTTGTAAGTTTTCCTCAAAAACCACACAATGAATGTAACTGCAAGTGCACAGCAAAATCAGTAGTAGTACTTAAAATATCGATCCCAGAGAGAGTAACAAGTATGCGGATTGAATTCAAGCAAAGAAATCAAACTAAGACGAAACCATGAAAGGGGTTTTGTTTGGTTTTTTCGATTGAATGAATGCAGTAAATGAATGGATTGGTTGTAAACTATGATTAAAGGCGTTGGGTGTCTATGGATTATCTAAGGTTTTCATGGTTCTAAACAAATCAAGTGATAGATCTATATGCAATATGTTTTCATCAATGGTTCTCAACTACGAACACGAATAAAAAATTAAGCCATAGTTCATGAAATTAATGTCTATAGTCACCACTCCCCATTACTCAACTTATGCAGGCAACACCATGCTTAGACCAGGAGGATAAACAAGTACGATAAGTTCAAAAAGTCCTATAACTCAACTCACGCAGATTATAACACGAATCTTTGGTAACACTAGTTCCGGAAGATAGGTTTACGTGGGTAGCGCTCCTAGGGCTTGGACGACGAAGGAGGAGGCAACCTAAATGAATGCAACCATGTAATCCCATCGATATCACCCCATTAAACCCAACAAAAGAACTACTCGCTCATGATGCAGAGAAACGCAATAGACATTAAAAAAAACATCATAAAACGATTCAATATATCAAAGGGGATTCAAAGAAAACTTCTCTTAATGTCACAGAAGAAAACTTGTGTTTCCAATAAGCAAATAAGAGTACAAGAGAGGAGAAACAATGAAGCACAAGGATGAAACTTCAAAAGAGGAATTTCTAGGGCTTGGACGACGAAGGAGGAGGCAGCGGTGGCTGATGATGTGTTGAGGTCGTGGATCTCCTTGTCTATCTCCTAGAGAGGCTCTCTCTATAGGGTTTTCCCAACAGGTGGTATTTATTAGCTCAGTTCCGGAATTAAGTCAAAAGATGTCAAAACTATGTCGTTTTTATAAGTGCAGGGACTTGCACCGACCTCGGTCACGGTGTGTTTGACAAAGGCGGTGTGGTGGTGAGGCTCCGATCACGGGCCTCAAGGCCAAGGTCTTCAGAAGGCTGGACCTCGGTCACGAGGTGCTGTGACCGAGGTTTGACATGTCTTAACTCTTCGGGATACATCTTCGAAATGGCTGAATGGATTGTTTTGATTCTTATCCCAGGTGAATCTTGACTCTTCTAGCTTTCCATAGACACCAAGAACGCTTAATTTGGATCATGGTACTGTCTTTATATGTTGCCAAACTTCTGTCGATTAGGGTTTCTTTATATTTCACTAGTTTACTTGTTGGTCTCTGAACAGGTACCATGGCGGGGACTAGCCATGATGAAAAAGAGTCTTCCAACTCCAACAAGCAACTTATGGAATCCTTCAAAGCAATGATGGTTGAGAGTATGGCCAATATGAAAGCCGATTTAGAGAGGTCCATCAACAACCGATTCCGAGAACATCAACAACATGTTATGGAAGAACAACTTAGGAGGCACCTACGACCTTCTGATGCTGAGCACTACTATAGTCAGACTTCTCGATCAAACCGTCCTCGAAGAAGACAGCCAAGAGAAGATGAAACCGCTAGAAATCACCAAACCGCTACTCGAGATCCATTAGCCGATGTGAAGATAGAAATTCTGTCTTTCCATGGAACCAGTAAACCAGAAGAATATCTTGAGTGGGAGAAGAGGATTGAAATTATCTTTGACTCCCGGGAGTTTACTCAAGAGATTAAGGTCAGAATCGCCCCAACCGCATTCAAGGATTATGCTCTAAGTTGGTGGGATCAGTTGGTGACGTCTAGAAGAAGGGCTGGAGATATACCGGTTGAGACTTGGACCCAACTAAAGATCATTATGAGGAAAAGGTTCGTACCAAGTCACTATCACAGGGAACTTCACCTTAAGCTTCGCAATTTGTCTCAAGGCAGTAGGTTCGTCAAAGACTATTTCAAGGAAATGGAAACCTTGTTACTCAGAGCCGATATTCAAGAAGACAATGAAGCCACTATGGCCAGATTCATGGGAGGCCTTGACAAGGATATCATTGAAAAGCTGGAGGTACATCATTATGTCGAGCTAGAAGAGCTTCTCCACAAAGCTATCATGTTTGAAAAACAACTCAAGAGGAAAAGCTCTAGGCCCGGATACAACTCTACCAAGTTCAGCAAAGATTACAAGCCTAAGGATTACAAACCTCTTGCCAAGCCTAAGATAGACGAGCCTCCGCTCAAAGGAATTGATCAAGGATCAAGCACCAAGGCTAGAGAAATTCAGTGTTTTAAGTGCAAAGGTTTCGGCCACTACTCCCGTTCATGCTCCAATCAGAGAACCATAGTTATTAGGAACAGCGGCGAGATAGACTCAGAAGAAGATCATTCGGAACCTGAACCTTTAGAGGAACCACTTAGAATGCCGGAGTTCGGAAAACTCTTGGTCACTAGAAGAACCCTTAGCCTACACATTCAGGCCGAGAAAAATGAGCAAAGAGAAAACCTCTTCCACACCCGTTGCCTAGTTCAAAAGAATGTCTGCAGCCTAGTGATTGATGGTGGAAGCTGTACCAACGTTGCCAGCCAGTCTATGGTTGATAAGCTCGGACATACGATCACTAAGAGAGCTAAGCCGTATAAATTGCAGTGGCTTAATGATGAGGGAGAATTGGAAGTCAAGAACCAGGTCATAGTTTCTTTGTCTATAGGGAAATATGAAGATGAGGTCCTATGTGATATTTTACCAATGGATGCTGGACATATTTTGCTTGGAAGACCTTGGCAATCTGATCGGAGAGTAATGCACGATGGATTTACTAACAGATATTTGTTTGAGTTTAAGGGCAGAAAGAACATCCTTGTACCTTTAACTCCTCAAGAAGTTCATCTAGATCAAATGGCCTTGAAGAAAAGTAAACCCACTTCTGAAGCCAAGCTCAAAGAACCGGCCAACCTTATGATCATGCCTCGACAAGGGAGTTATTCCTCTTCCCTCCTTTTTGTGTTTAAAGAATGTTTTAATATTAACCAAACGGTGCAGGAAATTCCTAGCAAAATTCAATGTCTTTTACAGGAATTTAAAGATGTTTTTCCGGAAGAACCTCCCCAAGGTTTGCCGCCAATCCGTGGCATTGAACACCAAATCGATTTCCTACCCAGAGCGTCTCTTCCCAATAAACCAGCCTACAGAACCAACCCTTTAGAAACTAAGGAGCTTCAACGACAAGTCACCGAGCTCATGGAGAAAGGACATATCCGCGAAAGCATGAGTCCATGTGCCATACCCGTTTTGCTTGTTCCGAAGAAAGATGGTAGCTGGAGGATGTATGTCGATTGCCGTGCTATCAACAATATCACTGTAAAGTATCGACATCCCATACCTAGATTAGATGATATGCTTGATGAATTGCATGGTTCTAGCATCTTTTCTAAGGTAGATCTTAAAAGTGGATACCATCAGATTAGGATGCAAGAAGGTGATGAATGGAAAACTGCATTTAAAACTAAGCATGGTTTGTATGAATGGTTAGTCATGCCTTTTGGGTTAACCAACGCACCTAGTACGTTCATGAGGCTAATGAACCACGTTCTTAGATCATTCATAGGTCGTTTTGTGGTCGTATATTTCGATGACATTTTAATCTATAGCCGTAGCCTAGATGAACATGTGGAGCATCTTAGAAAAGTTTTAGAAGTGCTTAGGAAGGAAACCTTGTACGCTAATCTTAGTAAATGTACTTTTAGAACGGATAACCTTGTCTTTTTAGGCTTTGTTGTGAGTACAGATGGTATCAAGGTCGATGAAGAGAAGATACGAGCTATCAAGGATTGGCCAAGTCCAAAGACAGTTAGTGAAGTAAGAAGCTTCCATGGGTTAGCCGGTTTCTACAGGAAATTTGTTAAAGACTTCAGCACTTTAGCCGCCCCACTCACGGAGGTTATCAAGAAGACTGTCGGATTCAAGTGGGAACAAGCTCAAGAGAATGCATTTCAAACTTTGAAAGAGAAGCTAACACATGCCCCGGTTTTATCTCTTCCTAATTTCGATAAAAATTTTGAAATTGAATGTGATGCCTCAGGAATTGGTATTGGTGCTGTTCATATGCAGGAGATGAAGCCCATAGCTTACTTTAGTGAAAAGCTTGGAGGCACCACACTCAATTATCCGACTTACGACAAGGAGCTCTATGCGCTTGTTAGGGCTTTGCAAACTTGGCAACATTATCTTTGGCCCAAGGAGTTTGTTATCCACACAGATCATGAGTCTCTCAAGCATCTCAAGGGTCAACAAAAGCTGAACAAGAGACACGCCAAGTGGGTTGAATTCATCTAGACATTTCCATACGTCATTAAGTACAAGAAAGGTAAGGAGAATGTAGTAGCCGATGCTCTTTCTCGGAGGTACGTTCTTTTGAATTCTCATGAGGTTAAGTTACTAGGATTTGAACAAATCAAAGAACTGTATGATAGTGATGTTGACTTCAAAGAAATCTATGCTGCTTGTGAAAAATTTGGCGTTGGAAAATACTTTAGAAGTGACGGATTTTTATTTTACGATAATCGCCTATGTGTGCCTAACTCCTCCTTGCGAGATTTGTTTGTCCAAGAAGCTAATGCAGGTGGACTAATGGGACATTTTGGTGTGGCAAAGACATCGAGTGTGCTACGTGAGCACTTCTTTTGGCCGCACATGCAAAGTGATGTCGAAAAAGCTTGTCAAAGATGCATAACGTGTAAGCAAGCTAAATCGACAATTCAGAATCATGGTTGGTATACCCCTCTTCCTATTCCCTTGCATCCTTGGCATGACTTATCCATGGATTTTGTAGTTGGATTGCCTACGACTAAGACTGGAAAAGATTCGGTATTTGTGGTAGTTGATAGGTTCTCTAAAATGGCTCACTTCATATTGCCATAAAACCGATGATGCCGTTAATATAGCTGGGTTGTTCTTTAGAGAAGTCGTTAGGTTGCATGGAATGCCTAGAACTATTGTATTGGATAGGGATACCAAATTTCTTAGTTATTTTTGGAAAACCCTTTGGTCTAAGTTAGGAACCAAGCTTTGTTTCTCCACCACATGTCACCCACAATCTGATGGCCAAACCGAAGTAGTCAATAGAACCTTATCCACTCTGTTGCGTGCTATAATTAAAAAGAATCTTAGGACTTGGGAAGAATGTTTACCTCATGTTGAATTTGCTTACAATCATGCTAGACATTCCGCATCTAAGTATT